>UESW01002262.1:0-204213 GCA_900491605.1 Calamus simplicifolius
TATCCTGAAGCTCAGCATTGCATTTGGAGTAGGTTTCTGAGTCTCCACAAATATCCTTAAGTTCTTCAAATATGTTCTTGAGATCAGTCTTTAAGGATTCAGAGAGGAACTAAGAGTGGATTCAATCTTACAATGCGATCATCCAAAGAGTAAAGAGTTTCTTTCAAATTCATAAACTGATATCAAACTCTGTCTTCATTTTTTCCTTTTGAGCAGCAAATAAACTTTGAGTTGCTCTATTGAACATCTGAAAATCTGACAGAAGATGGTAGCTGAACTGGAGCAGGAGTAGGAGCAGGAGCAGAAGCTGGGCTCTGGAGAAGGATGCCTCACAGAAGGACCAGCCTCAGATGGTGCAGAAGATCTAAGCTCAGGGGCTCTCTCATCCAACTCCTTTCCTTTCCCATTGCCATTCTTAACAAATCCCATCCGATGCAAGTGGCCAAACTATAATAATCAGTATGCCTAAGGTTCTTTGAAGGCTCATTATCAGAAATCACAATTCCTTGGCTCCTGAAAACCATAGTTAGAATCATACCATAGGGCAGGAAGATCTCCTTTTTCCTCCAGCCTCGGCCATGTAAAAATCATCATTGCAGCAAGGTTAATAGGCTGGCCTTCAAAACACTGTCCATCACAAATGTCTCGCTCCGAGACATACTCAAATCCCGTCTTAGGAAAAAATCCTACTGCAGATATTATGAAGTAATCTAAGCTCCAAGGGTAATTGATTGCCCTAACCTTCAAATTCGAAACCTCTCTCCCAACATCCTTGATAGCAAGACCTCTCACTATGAAATCAGCTGCTAATCCAGTGATGGAATGCTCAAAGATTTCCTAGCTTTTGAAATTAAGGTGGACTCTCTAACAATGCTCACAATCCCTCACCTCTAGACAAATTGAAGTAAAATTCCTTGACTAGGGCGGATAGGTGGGAACATCTAATGAACATACTTTTCCCAACCCAGCTCTTTGATTTGATTTCCAATTGAAAACCCTCGGACTCAAAAAATTCAAAATCAACTTTCCTACCCATTGTAATCACTCTCCCGGCTAAGGTATCTACCTGAGGAGATGAGGGAGAGGATTAGAAGAGAGAGGAATCTTCGCTCGGAGACGGCTCGCGGACGCCTCGGTGCATTTTCCGGTGGTCACGGGCGCTCCAAGAACTAATCCTCTCCTCTTTGGTGCCATTGAGTCCTTGGGAATGTTAAAGAATTTGGTTGGGGAAGTTTTGAGAGAGTTTGGAGAGAGTTTGGAAAGGGATTTGATTAAAATGACGAGGTGTCGACTCTGCCCTAATAAATCGGGACCCCCAGGTGTCGACTCCAAAGTCGGGTGTCGACTCCAAGTCACTAACACAGTCAGCGCTCGAACTGAGTCGGCTCCACTTATACGGGTGTCGGCTCCAAGGTCAAGGACCGAGAGCGACACAGAAAGGTGTCGACTCCACTGACAGTTTAAAAAAAATGAGTTTCAAACATAAAACTTGTCAAAATTTCAATAAATTTTGAAAAAATCTTTGGAATATGAAGAATCAAATTGAATGACTAGATAAATTTCCTTAAAATTATGAAAGGAATTTCAAGAAATTAGAATCTAGATAGTCATTCCTTAAAGTTTCAAAATCATTCCAAAGGATCACAAATCCCTAATTCTCCTCTAAGATAACAAAATCTCTCTTCACTCAAGGGTTTTGTAAATATATCAGCTAATTGTTCTTCAGTATTAACATAATCAAGACAAATTTCATTATTTGCTACATGTTCTCTTATAAAATGATATCTAATTTCTATGTGTTTTGTTCTTGAATGTTGAATTGGATTTTTAGTTAGATTAATTGCACTTGTGTTATCACATCTTATAGGTGTTTTATCAAGTGTGATACCATAGTCTTCAAGTTGTCGCTTAATCCATAGGATTTGAGCACAGCAACTTCCAGCTGCACATATTCAGCTTCAGTAGTTGATAATGCAACTGAATTTTGCTTTTTGCTAAACCATGAGATTAAGTTACTTCCTAAGAATTGGCATGCACCACTTGTGCTTTTTCTATCTAACTTACATCCAGCATAATCAGAATCAGAATATGCAATCAGATTTAATGTTGAGTCTCTAGAATACCATAAACCTACATTTTTTGTTCCACTTAATATCTTAGTATTCTTTTAACAGCAATTAAATGTGATTCTTTAGGTTCAGACTGAAATCTAGCACATAAGCAAACAGCAAACATTATGTCTGGTCTACTTGCAGTTAAGTAAAGTAGGGATCCGATTATACCTCGATAATATTTTTGATCAACCTTCTTACCTTCTTCATCTTTGTCCAGCTTGCATGAAGGACTCATTGGTGTTCCGAGGGGTTTGATTGATTCCATACCAAACTTCTTTAGAATTTCTCTTGTGTATTTTGTTTGGTTGATGAAAGATTCCCTCTTTGCTTTGTTTGATTTGGAGTCCAAGGAAGAAGTTGAGTTCTCCCATCATGCTCATTTCAAATTCACCCTGCATTAACTTAGCAAATTCTTGACATAGAAGATTGTTAGTAGCACCAAAAATAATATCATCAACATATATTTGAACTACTAATAAATCTTTACTTTTCTTTTCAAAAATAATGTTTTATCAACATTTCCTCTTATAAAATCATTTTCAATTAAAATTTACTTAATCTATCATACCAAGCTCTAGGTGCTTGTTTCAAACCATATAATGCTTTGTGCAATTTAAAAACGTGATTTGAAAATTCATGATCTTCAAAACCTGGTGGTTGTTCTACATATACTTCTTCATTTATAAATCCATTTAAAAATGCACTTTTTACATCCATTTGAAATAAGTTAAAATTCATATGACATGCAAATGCAAGTAATAGTCTAATGGCTTCTAATCTAGCTACAGGTGCAAAGGTTTCATCAAAATCAATACCTTCTTCTTGATTATATCCTTTTGCAACTAATCTAGCTTTGTTTCTAATTACTATGCCATTTTCATCTAGTTTATTTCTAAATATCCATTTTGATCCTATAACAGAATGATTTTTAGGTCTTTCACTAAAGTCCATACATTATTTCTAGTAAATTGATTTAATTCTTCTTGCATTGCTAACATCCAATTATTATCTTTTTCAGCTTCTTCAATAGTTTTAGGTTCAATTTGTGATACAAATGCAAGATGATTACTAATATTTCTCATAGATGATCTAGTTCTTATTCCTTGAGATGGATCACCTATAATCAATTCCTTAGGGTGACTATAAGCATATCTCCAATCTCTAGGAAGATCTACATCATTATGATTAGCATCATCATCATCCTTAGGTGAATCATTATCTTTAGCTCTTGCTCATGATCTGAAGATACATCAATATTTAATTTTTCAAGATCTTTCAATTATGTTTGTATCTTCTCATCATCAAACTTTTCAGAACGATGCTAAAGATTCATCAAAAACTACATGAATGGATTCTTCAACAACTAAGTTTTCTTGTTAAATACTCTATATGCTTTACTAGTTGTTGAATATCCTAAGAATATTCCTTCATCAGATTTAGCATCAAATTTGCCTAAATTATTTTTACCATTATTATGAACAAAACATTTACAACCAAATGCATGAAAATATTTATGTTGGGTTTTCTATCATCCATAATTCATAAGGTGTTTTCTTTAAATTGGTCTTATTAAAGCTCTATTTAAGAATGTAACATGCTGTGTTAATAGCTTCCGCCCAAAAGTATTTGGTAGTTTTTCACATAGCATGGTACGGGCCATGTCTTCTAGAGTCCTATTTTTCCTTTCAACTACTCCATTTTGTTGTGGGTCCTAGGTGCTGAAAAATTATGATTAATACCATTTTCATTGCAAAAACTTTCAAATAAGTGATTTTCAAATTCAGTTCCATGATCACTTCTTAGAGACACTATGGTAGTGTTTTTCTCATTTGTGACTTTCTTGAAGAATTTCAGGAATATCGAGAAAGTCTCATCTTTGTGAGCTAAAAACATTACCCAAGTGATCTAGAGTAATCATCTACAATCACAAGACCATATTTCTTTCCTCCTAGACTTGTGGTTCTAGTTGGTCCAAAAAGGTCCATGTGAAGTAGCTCTAATGGCCTAGAAGTTGAAACAATATTTTTAGATTTGAAAGAACTTCTAGTTTGTTTTCCAAATTGACATGCATCACATATTTTGTTATTTTCAAAATCTAGTTTAGGTAACCTTTTACTAAATCCATTCTAATTAGTTTTGAAATTAGGTGTGTGCTTGCATGACCTAATCTACGATGCCACAACCAACCAATCTCATTCATATTAGCATTATTAGCAACTAAGCAATGATTATTAGTAGACAAATTGTCTAAATCAATCAAGTATACATTGCCATTTCTATTTCCAATAAAACAATGCTATTATCAATGGGATTAGACAGTGCATATAGAAGATTCAAATGATACTTTAAAACCTTTATCACATAATTGGCTTATACTAATTAAGATGCTTTAAACCATCAACATAAAGTACATTTTCAATAAATGTGGAGGGAGTTATTTGAATGTTACCAAACCCCAAGATTTGGCCTTTGCCATTGTCGCCAAATGTAACAACTCCTCCTTTCTTTTCTTCAAGGGTGATGAATTCTCTTTGTCACCCGTCATATGTCTTGAGCAGCCACTATCAAGATACCACTTTCTTTGATCTTTTGGCCACAAGACATTCCTGCAAAAATATCAAACTTTATGTTTAGGTACCCAAGCTTTCTTGGGTCCTTCATGGTTAGTAGCAACAAAATTGTTCCTTTCGGAACCCATATTTTCTTTCCTTTAATTTAATTTTTATTAGGTTTTTTTTTACATTCATAAGATTTATGTCCTTTTTGATTACACGTAAAATTACTTTGCTTTTCAAAAATTTTTTCAATTTTTGTTTTATGTGGTTATACCTAATCCGCCTTGTCAAAAACTGCTTTTTGACTATTTAATAATATGTTAAGTTTAGTTGAACTAATGTAAATTTATCAACTATATTTTTATATTTTCAACTCTTTCTTTAGTTTATCATTTTCATTGGAAATTGATTCTTTTTCTTTTCAAAATTTCATTTTCAGATTTAAGTTTCTTAACTTCATTATTAAGATTTTCCTTTTCTTTAAGAAAATTTCATTTTTCAAAATTTGTATTTCTTTTTCAAAACCTTGAAATCACTCAAGTTCATTAAAAGCATCAAAATTCATCAAATGCAAATCATCGCAAGGGTTTCGGAACTTACCTCGTCGTCGTCCGCCATAAAGCAAATGTTTGCAACTTCCTTTTGTTCTTCTTCTTCGGAAGAAGATTCTTCGCTATCACTCCAAGTTGCCACATAAGCCTTCTTTTTCTTGTAGGCTTTCTTCAATTAGGACATCATATCTAAAGTGCCCCGGTTTATTACACTCATAGCAAGTCAAGGGCTCTTTCTCTTTTTCTTGTCCTTGTCTTTCTCTTTTTCTCCTTCCATTTTTGCTCCAAATTTTTTCTTGTGGAAGGGTTTCTTTCTCCTCATGAATTTCTTAATTTTCTTGCTAAGAGAGCAGTCTCTTCATCATCATCATCATCACTGCTGCTCTCTTCCTTTTGCAGCTTTGAGGGCAATTTCTTCTTCTTTCTTTGTTCCTCCTCTCATGCTGCTTCATTGTCAGCTCATGGGTCATAAGGATCCTAGAAGCTCCTCCAAGGGTAAAGTGTTGAGGTCCTTTGCTTCTTGGATTGCTGTCACCTTTTGCTTCCCATGATCTTGGAAGTGACCTAAGAATTTTGAACAAGTTCAGAGTTAGTATATGTCTTACCAAGACTTTTCAAACCATTTACAATATCAGTAAATCTAGTGTACATGCATGCATGGTTTCAGATTGTTCCATGCTAAACAATTCATATTTATGAACAAGAATATTATTTTAGATTCTTTACTTGGTTGGTACCCTCATGGGTAACCTCTAATCTATCCCAAATCTCTTTTGCGGAATTACATGTGAGATTCTATTAAATTCATTAGCATCTAAGAACAATATAAAACATTCATGGCTTTAGCATTAGCTGTGCCATTTCCTATCATTATCATTCCAATCCCTTTCGGGCTTAGGAACAATAGTGCCATCAATAAGTGTGGGTGTACTAGGTCCATTAATTATAACACCCCATAATTCATAATCAAAGCTTGAATGAATATCCTCATTCTAGCTTTCCAATAAATAATTGTTCCATTAAACAAAGGAGGTCTATTCGTAGAATGACCTTCAGCAAAAATGAACCAACTTGTGTTGCCATTTGGATCTTTAGCTCTTGATCGTGTGATCAAAATCTAATGAGCACTTGCTCTGATACCAATTGTTGGCCCAGATGACAACCCAAGAGGGGGGGGGTGAATTGGGTTCTTAAAAAATTTAACCTTTTAAAAAAATTTGCTTTGAGATAAATAAATTAATGCAAAGCAAATAAATCAAAACAAGAGATAGAGAGAGACAATAAAGCACGGCAAACAAAGATTTTATAGTGGTTCGGTGTATCCAACACCTACGTCCACTCCCAAGATTCACTTGGGTCCACACTATAATCCCTTGATTACAGCGAGTTGTTTTACAAGCTCACAACTCAAACTTGTTGTTTTCCCGGGATCACAACGAACCCAGCTGGTTTTCAAGGGCTCACCAGCACAAAACCCAAACACAAGCTAACCAGCTTGCCCCGAGGTATACTACCTCCACTAGTTCAATCCCCCAGATTGAACTAGCAAAAACAATAAGAAATGTGTTTACAATAACAAACAGCTCCTTAAATGAGCAAATATTCAAATGTAAATGAAAGGTTAGAAAAGCCTGATTTGAAGCAGATTGGATTTGAGCTTTTCTTCTTTTCCTCTTCTTTTTGGAGATGTTGAATCAGGCCTCAGCTCGGATTCTTTGCAAATGTTGCAGATGAGAAGTTGGAAAATCACAGAACAGGGCTTTTGGCTTCTTTTTCTTCTTTTTGGGAAATCCTTCGATTTTTATTTTGAATGCCTTGGATTTCTCTTTGAGCTTTCTGGAGTAGGTGGATTTGAACTTGGACTCTTTTCTCTTTGATTTCAAGCTCAAGACTTCTCGGATTTTTGATTTGTTTTCACTCTATTTTTTTCTCTTTTTCAAACGAGCGTTCTCCCCCTTTTATAGATTTCTCTTAATCCATGTTTTGGTGAGAAACTAGCCGTTGGAATGTACCTGGAAAGTTTGTCCATACAAAATATATCCGCTAGAAGTTAGGTGAAACAAAAATATTACCGTTTGAGTTGATCTGGCATTTTAAAATCTGTTCCTGACAGGTTGGAGTCGGCTCCAACTTTTCAGGTGTCAGCTCCAAGACGGTTATCCAAAAATAGAAAGTAAAGAGTTCGTTGAGGAGTCGGCTCCGAAAAAGTTGAGTATCGACTTGCCACATTCAGGAGTCGGCTTCGAAAGACTGTAAGTGTCGGCTCTAGAGTAGTCAAAAAACATGCGTTCTGTTTCCGCATCAGAGTCGGCTCCAGACACTGTAAGTGTCGACTCCGAATCTTTGGGTGTCAGCTCCGAAACTCTGGGTGTCGGCTCCGGACCGTGCCAAAAATCAGAAAGACATTTGATTGGCTATGGGGTCGGCTCTAGATCCCTAGGTGTCAACTCCAGGCTCTGAATTTTGAAACTTTCTTTTGACAATTGATTCAAAACACGTTTCTTTATGTCTTTTGATTGATCAAAGATTTTTAAGCCTTGAAACACTTGTTAAATTTATTAGTAATAAAATGAATATACTCAAATCTTTTATTAATCATCAAAATCAATAATTGGGTCAACAATAAGGATGAAGGAATAGATCTCTAGATAAGGATGAAAGCAAAATGCATTGAATAAAATAAACACCGGCATTGCTTCGAATTTATAAAGAAGCACGCACCGGTTGAGAGCGACGAATTAATCGAACGGTAATGACGATTTAGTCCAAAGGCCAATCAGCGTCCAATGGTTGGTCAAATAAAAATAAAAGACTTATCACATACGTAGAGACGTATAAGTCAAAAGACTAGTCAAAAAGAAAAATAAAAGACTTATCCTACTGGTTGAAATAAAAAGACTTGTCCTACCGGTTGAGAACGACATATAGATAAAAGGACTTATCAAATCAAAAGGCTTTTGAATATTGAAATACATTAGATTTCCAACAGTAAGACATACCCATGCATCCAACATTATACAGTTTGAAAGACAGGCAGGTAGATGACCAAAATATCTGCGTAAAGCTACACCGTTTAATTCAATTACCCACCGCTAGCTTGCTCTATGCTTCTTCATTTGTTCACTCATATAGGCACGCTGCTAATTTGAGCTCATATTGCACCAAGATTTACAGTCAAAAGCGTTTAGTTAAAGCACCTTGAGCCCAAATCAACCATACGACTACAACAAGAAAGTATAGTATTTGTGGCGAACCTATTACGGCGAAATATTTTCGTCGTTATATGTTTATTTATAACGGCAAAATACAAATTAAATTCGCCGTAACAACTAGTTATGACGGCGAAATACAATTTTGCCGTAATAAACAGACCTATTACGATGAAATTTATTTTTCGTCGTAATAGGTATCGTTATATATTAGGATTTCTTTTTTTTTATTTTTCTTTTCGGTTTGTTATAGAGAAATACAGTGTCACCGTAATAAACAAACCTATTACGATGAAATTTATTTTTCTCCGTAATAAGTACCGTGATATATTAGGATTTCTTTTTTTTTATTATTTTATTTTTGGTTTGTTACGGCGAAATACAGTTTCATCGTAATAAACAGACCTATTACGATAAAATTTATTTTTCGTCGTAATAGGTATCATGATATATCAGGATTTCTTTTTTTTATTTTATTTTCGGTTTGTTACAGCAAAATACAGTTTCACCATAATAAACAGACCTATTACGACGAAATTTATTTTTCGTTGTAATAGGTACCATGATATATTAGGATTATTTTTATTTTTATTTTTGGTTTATTACGGCGAAATATAGTTTTGCCGTAATAAACATACCTATTATGATAAAATTTATTTTTCGTTGTAATAGGTAGCGTGATATATCTATGGGTGCAACTCGGGTCCATGAAACTTGGGTTTTCCTCAACCCTAACCCTAACCCTATTTGTAAAACCTCAACCCTAACCCTAACCCTAACCCTATTTGTAAAACCTCAACCCTAACCCTATTTTTAAAAATCAGGTTCGGGTTGAGTTTTGGGTTGAAATTCGGGTTGATGAAAAAAAAAAATATACAAGTTGATGAGTGTATGCAATGGTACTGCTTTACTACCAACATTATTCCACCCTATTATAATAAGAAAGTACACAAAGAAAGGAATTTTATTAATGATCAATCTTGAACACATTTACACCAAAAAAGAGTGGAAAACTGCTGATGAATCTTAGTTTGGCCCACATCAAGAAATCCATGTCATGCATCATAAGAACAATAGGAATCAACAAAAATCCATTCATCAAATGTCAGCACGTGTACATCCTGGACTGGGTTAAGATACATTCATCAAATGTCATACACATTTACACCAAAAATGAAATAAAATCATTAGAACACATATGATGATGATGAAATAAGCGTGATCTTCCATACACTTTATGTTTGTAAGAATTTTATACCGTTTTCCTCTTAAATGTCCGAAAGTTGCAACCAGTCATTCTACTTATCATCCATTCAAATTCAGCCAAAAGTCCTGGACAAAAACTAGTAACAGCTGGTAATTTTTAGAGGAAAAGAACACACAATATGCTAAATTTAAATGCAATGCTAATTTTTTCCCCTAAAGGTGACAGGAAGGTTTCTAAGTTCCCAATATTATTCAAAAATCCAATTCTTCACGGCAAATGGTTTCAGCAATGTGGGCGTTACTGGATCTCAAGGGTAGTCTCTTCTCCAGCGTTACTCAGTCAACCGTCTCTTCAACTTCTCCTGCGATGGTTCCAGACTTCTCTTGCGACGGTTCCAGCAAAACGCATTTCTCAATCAACTGTCTCTTCGACTTCTCCAATTCTGCGACGGCAAAACTCAACCCACAGAATCCAAAAAAATTCATATATGAAACGAAAATTACAGGAGATGAAACAAACCCACATCATCCAAAAAAATTTCAGGTATGAAACGAAAAAATATAGTTTCACCATAATAAACGGACTTATTACGACGATAATAAATTTTCATCGTAATAGTCTATCGTAATGTATTAGAATTTTTTTTTATTTTTCTTTTCATTTTTTTAGGATGAAATAATATTTATCATAACAAACTAATTTATTACGATGAAAATAAATATTCATCGTAATAATCTACCGTAATGTATTAAATTTTTATTATTATTTTTTTTATTTTATTAAGACGAAATAGTTTCACCGTAATAAACAAGCCCCAGTTCATCCGAACGACGCCCCCTTATTTCATTGGTCTGCTGCTCAACCCTAGCTCCCAATCCTCTTTATTTGTGCCGCTCGTTCCTTCTCCCAGGCTCCAGCTATCCACCTCCTCGCCTCGTCGACCCGAATCCATCGCCGGTGATCGTTTTCCTTGGGAGGGAAGCTGAACATTCGAGCCTTCAAATTCTGCCTCCGCGGGGCGAGCGAATAGAAAGAGGTCAAGAGACAAAGGTTTCCACCTATGATCGCTTCTCCGGTCTCGGAGGTTGCTTTGCTTTGGCTCCTCCAGCGAAGCTAGGGTTTCTCTTCTCCTTCCCGGTAGAGGTGGGAACTGGGCCGTGCCGCCCATGGCACGGCACGGCCCAGGCCAACATGGGCCGTGCCTGGCACGGCCCCGTACTGCTACAGTACCGGGCTATGCCGACACGGCCCAGTGAACCGTGCCGTGCCGGGCGCAAAAATTTTTTTCTATTAGCCCAGCACGGCACGGCCCATGACGGGCCTGGGCTGGCCCGCCGTGCCATGCCGGCATTGCCCAGCTGGGCCGGCACGGCCCACCTGGGCCATGCCAGGCATGGCCCAGGTGGGCTTGGGCCGTGCTGGCCCAGGTGGGCCGTGCCAGGCACGGCCCAGGTGGGCCTGGGCCATGCCAGGCACGGCCCACCTGGGGCCTGGCCCATGCACGACTCAAATAAAAAAATTTATAAAAAAATATTTTTTTGATAAATTAAAAAATTATTAGGCATAAAGAAATTTTATTAATATAAAGCCACCTTACAGGTGGGGGGTTTGGCATAGACCCCTACCAGTTTATTAATTTAAAATCAAAATGATACAGAAGGGAGGGGGGCTAGGCCTGACCTCCAGAACATAATACAATAAGCAAGGAGAAAAAAATTGTTGGCCCAGATGGCAACCCAAGAGGGGGGGAGGGGGTGAATTGGATTCTTTAAAAATTAAGCCTTTTAAATAATTTAAACTATTGATGAGATGATGCAAACAATTAATTCAAGTTAAGTACGATAGCAAGAGAGAGAGAAATAAGCACGGCAAACACAGAAATTTTATAGTGGTTCGGTGTATCCAACACCTACGTCCACTCCCAAGATTCACTTGGGTCCACACTATAATCACCTCGATTACAGTCGAGTTGTTTTACAAGCTCACAACTCAAACTTGTTGTTTTCCCGGGATCACAACGAACCCAGCCGGTTTTACACGGGCTCACCAGCACAAAACCCAACACACAAGCTAACCTTAGCTTGTACGAGGTAACTACCTCCACTAATTCAATCCCCTGATTGAATTAGAAACACAAGATGAAAATGTAAGTTTAATACAAAACTCTCCTTTAGAGCAGATATTTCAAAATAAAAGCAAGGTTTAGAAAGCCTGTTTAGATTTGATTTGAGTGCAGCTTTTCTTCTTTTCTTCTTTTCCTCAACTCCTTTGAAGTGTGGAATCGGGCCTCAGCTCAGATTCTTCACGGATTGAATGTTGGAGTTGATTTGAGCTTTTTCTTCCTTTCTTTGAATGTTGAAAATCTCTTGATTTGCTCTTGAATAGCTCTTGGATTTTCTTCTAGACTTCCTTGGATTGATGAACTTGAGCACAGATGAAGTCTCCTTTGATTTCACACCTTTTCTTTCACTCTATTTTTGAATCTCGGATTTTTCAAATGACGCTCTGTTTTTCCTCTTTTTCTGAAAGATTTTTCTTTTTCTCTCTTGATTTGTATTTCTTCTCTTGATTTGAAAACGGCTCTCTATTTATAGATTCTGCAAAAATATAGCCGTTAGAACAAAGAAATTAGCCGTTATTGAAAAATCTTACCGTTGACGCTGAGTTGGCATTCAGAAAAATCATGCCCAGATTTGTTGGAGTCGACTCCAGCTTTAGGCGAGTCGGCTCGAAGACGCGATACCAAAAATAGAAATATTCAGAAAGTTAAAGGGTCGACTCATCGAAAATAAGGTGTCGACTCCTGACAGTCGGGGGTCGACTCATGAAAAGCAAGGGGTCGACTCGAGAAGTGCTCAGAAAAACTCTGGTGTCTGAGCGAGTCGACTCACACAGTCATGGAGTCGGCTCGACAAAATCGGGGGTCGACTCGAGAAATCACATGGGTCGACTCGAGACAAACAGACATTTCTGTATACTGAGTGGAGTCGACTCTGAAACTCTAGAGTCGGCTCCGGAACGTATCAAAAATCAGAGAATTTTCTGATTGACTTGAAATTCGTTCCAGATTCATTTTAAATCAATTTTTTGACTTGAATACAATAAAATTGTCATTAGGAATCAATTCAAGAAATGTTCCAAAAACTCATTGATTGAATATGAAGTATAAAATTTCTTTTTGAAAGCTTAAACATGGAGCTTGAAGTTACTTTCAAATTGATTAAAGTCATACTTAACATACTCATTGATTGTTCTAAATAAATTCATTGCTCATGTAAATAAACTCATTGCATCTTTTAATATACTCATGGCTTTTGGTAATCATCAAAATCAATAAGATTGGGGCAACAATTTCTCAACAATCTCCCCAACAATCTCCCCTTTTTGATGATGACAAAAACATTGAGTATGCATGATTGATTAAAGAATTTATTTTATTTTCATAGTTAGGCTCCCCCTGAATGAGGTAGCTCCCCCTATGAAACTCAAATAAATATTCCATTCATTCAATTTAAGCTTATATTTAATGTCAAAATCAGCCTTTTCATCTAAATTGATTCATTCACTGTATGTGTAATGTTTAATTATTACTTCATTCATTCAATCCCATGCATATACAGTTATATATAAAACTCTCCCCCTTTTTTGTTATCAACAAAAAGGTAGAGAAGCATCAAACATAATCACATTCATGATTTAAGATATGTTTAACAAGATCTGAGATTCATTGATAATAGGAGAAGTACATTCAAACTCAGATTACATTGAGCATTCAAAACTGACTTTTCATTACATCAATGTATCAAAATGTAAAACATAATATGAACTTCATTACATTGCAAAGACTAAGCATCTATTACATCAAAAATGTGTCCTTACAATCCTTGTTAAGTGATCTATAATATTCTTCATTCCGTCAGTTTGAATCTTAACATAATCCTTCAGTCTTTCATCTACAAAAGTACAAGCAGTTAATTTTGTCTTGAAGTTCAGCATTGCACTTTGCATAGGTCTCACCATCTCCACAGATGTCTTTAAGTTCTTCAAAAATATTCTTTAGGTCACCACTTAAAGACTCAGTTGAAGTGCTAAGAGTTGATTCAATCTTGGTGATCCGATCATCTAATGAATAAAGAGTTTCTTTAAGATTCATAAATTTGTTGTCAAACTCTGTTTCAATTTATCTGCTGATCATCAAGAAGACTCTTAAGCTGCATTAACTGAAGATCTGAAAAACCGACAGATGAAGAAGATGACTGATCAACCATCGGAGCAGGAGAAGGCTGGAGCAGGAACAGAAGAGCTCGGAGGTACAGGAGATGAATGTCTAACTGACGGTCCAGGTGCCTCAACATCCGCGGCTCTATCTTCCAACATACTTTTCCTTTCCCATCTGCCATCCTTCTTCACAAATCCCATTCTATGAATAGTGGCCAAACTATAGTAATCAGTGTGTCTTAAATTTCTCATTGGCTCACTATCGGAAATGATTATCCCTTGGCTTTGAAAGATTTTAGTTAGTATCATGCCATAGGGTAACTAGATTTCCTCTTGCTCCCACAGTCAGCAATGTACCATAATATCATGCTCGGAAGATTATAGGTTTTCCAGTCACTATAGCATCCATTACAAAGATATCTCTCTCAGAAACATAGTCAAATCTCCCAATCTTAGGGAATAGGATCCTACTACAAATGTTATGGAGAAGTCTTAATTCTAAGGACAGTTGATTTGCAAAACTTCTTCAAAACCAACAATCTCTTTGTTAAGCAATCTTGATAGAGCTGGGCTTCTATCATCAGATGAAAAAGTAGAAGTACCAGACACTGGAAGTTCCAACAATCTTGAGAGTAAATCCACTGTCACAGTTATTCTATTTCCTCTAATGATGCTTACTAATCCATTGTCTCCTCTTGACAGATTTTTATAAAATTCTTTAACTAGGGCTGGGTAGGTTGGACAATCTAAAGAACATATCTTCTCCCATCCCATTTCAATTAACTGCCTCCCCACAAGAAAACCTTCTGCCTCAAATAATTCAAAATCAACTTTTCTCCCGGTTGTAATCACTCTATCGGCAAGACGATCTACCTGAGATGTGGCCGTAGTAGGAGAAGCACTCGGAGTTGAAGAGGATGAGGTGGAATCCATGCTCGGAGAGGGTTCACGAGCGGGACGCCTCACAGTCTTCTTCACCGCCTTCTTCCTTTTCATCCCGGCCGCACCAAGCTAGAACCACGGGTTTTAGGGCCATTTGATCTAGTGGAAGGTTAATCAAGGATTTCTAAGGATTTGGTAGGTTAGGAAAAATTTTGGAGAGAGTATTTGAAGATTTGAGATGATAGAACGGCGAGTCGACTCTGCCCTAGATAAATCGACCTGGGACCACTTCGAGTCGGCTCCCGCAAAGTGTGGGGTCGACTCCGGGTAGTCACAGAAATTTATCCCGAAGTGGAGTCGACTCGCGCAGAGATGGGGTCGACTCCAGAGTTTCAGCAGAAACATGGAGTCGACTCCGATACTCACCGAGTCGGCTCCGAGACCATTTCAGAGCAAAAACATAAAGTTTCAGATAATCTGAAATGTGTCCGGATTGATCATAAAAATTGATAAAATAATCATTGGATTTTAATAGATCAATTAGATATGAATTCTAGATAAGATTTCCTTAAAGATCAAGGATTTGAAAGAATTTTAGATAAAATTTTCCTTAGGGGTTTCAAATTCATTCTAATGGATCACAAATCCNTCACTGTTAATAGGATGTCGGTCATAAAACACAGAATAGTGGCATTTGTGTTCCTTTTACTCATCTAGGAGAAAAAATTAAACTTTTATGGTATATTAGGGGTCCTTGAATTTCATTTTGTTAAGTTTGTAAGGCGATAATGTTCAAGTTTAAATGGTTGAAACTGAACCAAAGCACAGAGAATGCACAAATTATAATATTACAAGTATAAATATTAGTTCAAATAGTACAAACATGAGCCATTCATTTTAGCATCACAAGCTGAAAAGGTTTTCTACTTTGATGATTTGAAGAACAATTCTAATTGGAAAGTGGTATACAAGGTTGTCATTATCATTTGTGGGATATTTCAAAAAAAGATGATGTTCAGGAGAAGTATATCAAGAAGATGATTCAGCAGTCCTTCGATTCACATGTGAGCAACCTGACATGGACTTAATAACATCTCGACGTACGGACACTGATGCTGAAATAGTTGCATTCAAGAAAACATTAGAGGTCAAAGTGATGTCGGTCAAGATGAGTTTATATGTGAAGATGTTGAAGAGGATACATTAACTGATTATGACAGTGAGGGATCTATACATAGTTCTGATATGGAGAATGGAAGATAATGAGCATATTAGTGATGACAGTGATTAATTTGGTAGCATTCATGTTTTTTTTAACTTATTACAACTATGTTCTTATACTTTCTTATTTATTAATTCTGTTTGTATGTTTGTTGCAGATGTCTTGAGAGATACTCTTATCACAAATAACCTTACTTTCTTGCCCTCAACGGATTCTCTCTTTCCCTTGTTGAAGGATTTCATACTCAGACGGTTCAATGGGACTTTTACCCTTTCTACTAGAATGAGAGTCCATGAGAAAGAAAAGAAAGGAACAAAGAGGCAAAAAAACCAACCTAAAAATCAGAGAGAGAGAGAGAGAGAGAGCAAAAAGCTCGAGACTCAGAAAGCGAAGAAGCTCGAGACTTAGAGAGCGAAGAAAGCTCAAGACTCAGAAAGCGAAAGAAGCACAGAAATCAGAAGCGTGAAGGCTTGGAATGTGATCTACACGGTGGGGATTCTGTGGTCTTGGCCTGCTCGGTGCTGCTTGCGGTTGTAACGTCGCTCACACCGTGCACGAGTTGGTGCGCAGAGTTTGAGTGTGAAGAAGTTAAATATCGACATCGACGCGATGTTGAAGGCTGTGGACTTTGCGATCCGTGGGTGAGAAGAGAGATGATGACGAAGAAGGGAAGGTTGAGAAGGGTATTGAGAGTTTGAAGAGAAAGGTGGACTGTGTGATGGTGAGATTAGGAGGGAGGCAGCAAAGATCTAAGACTATAGAAGGACACGTAGTATTTTTTTGTTTTTCTCCTTTGTTTTTAGTATTCTGTTTTTTTTTTTTTTTTTGTTCTAGAGCTTGATGCGAGTTAGGCTCTTTTGGTACAGCTTTGAGGCTAGGTTTTCTTCCAGATTCCAAATGCAGGCCTATTTTCAACAGCCGCTCTTGGAAGGGGCCAAAAGCTGTACCAAAGGATCCTAACTCGCATCAAGCTCCAGAACATAACAAAAAAAGACAAATACTAAAATAGAGAAATACTAATTAAGAACGAGGAAAACAAAAATCCTATATGTAAGATCTTTGCTGCCTCCCTCCTAATCACCATCACATCAGTCCCCTTCTCCTTCAAACTCTCAATACCTTCTCCACCTCCCTTTTCGTCATCATCTCCTTCTCTCTCCCATGGATCGCAAAGTTCACATCCTTCAACATCGTCGATGTCGATTTAACTTCTCCACACTTGAACTTATGCACAAGTTATGTACGGCGAGGCAGCGACGTTACAGCCGCAGCAGCACCGAGCAGGCCAAGATCACCAGAATCCCCACCATGTAGACCACATTCCAAGCCTTCCTCCACTTCTTAATTTGTCGATCCCATCGAGCCTCTTCTTAAGCTCGTGCTTGATTCCTTTGGCGCAGCGTGGACCGCGATTGAGCTCAATCGTCAAGATCCGGCCCAGCGAAAGGGTCACCCACAGCCCTATTGGTTATCTCAAAATGATCTTGAGATTTATGCAAAAGCGAGACAAGGATCAAATCACATATCTAAAAAATTTTATTTAGCGATCTATATTCATATTAATTTAA
Source organism: Calamus simplicifolius (assembly GCA_900491605.1). Taxonomy (NCBI): domain Eukaryota; kingdom Viridiplantae; phylum Streptophyta; class Magnoliopsida; order Arecales; family Arecaceae; genus Calamus; species Calamus simplicifolius. The sequence goes on from UESW01002262.1 coordinate 17,527, forward strand.
TAAAAAATAATAGAAGATTAAGAAATTAACCTTTTATCGAATATTTTGAACTCCATCAACACCAAATCTTTTTATCAATCTTTCCAGACGTTCTCCAATTATTATGAACACAACGAGGGGACGTTTTTGATTTTGAGTTGAGATCACACAACTAAGTTTTTTATTCACTTTGTATTCTCAACTCATAAGATAAAGCGAAGATGAAGAAGAAATCTCTATGGTTGATGACCATCAACCTTCGTTATTTTTATTTAGAATCTTATATTTTAAGAGATTAATAACTGCCATCCTTTTTAATTAGTTAATTAATTAATTAAAAATTAAAGATAACATCCATGAAGATTACTTTAACGTATTCGTTATTTTTCTCTCGTGAATTATATTCTAAGAGAATAATAACTACCATTCTTTTTAATTAATTAATTAAAAATTAAAGATAACTTTTAACTCTTTAAGATTATTTTAACATATATCTATCAACAATCAATTGTTGATTTATTTTGATATATTTATCCTAGGATGAAAGGATCCTTCTTCAACAACAAAATAACTTCACATGGACTCTCTTTGTGGAACATGCCTACGATGTATTTTCTAGTACACGTATATTTTTTATTTTAAATAATTTTAATTTATTTTTAAATAATCATTATTCAAAAATAAAATTAATCCAATTAATTTTGTGTGTAAACTAATTTAGAATTTTAATTCAAGATAATAACTCAATCCAACGTATCATAAAGTTTACATAATTTAATGAAGCCAAGAGGAAATATGGACATTATAATTTTAAGCTTCAATAATTTTGACATTCAATTAACCCTTAATTAAAATATAAAATTATTAATTTCAATTACTCCACTAAAAATTTGAAACTGCACTCTGAAAAATAAAAATTAATTATTCAAAAGGATTTGATTTGTCCATTGATATAGTCACTACATATAAATCAATCCTTCATAAATGGTTCATAATTAAAGTTAGGCATTTTTTATTAACCTCTTTAATTATATCTTTACCATTGATTCTATAATGAATAATATATTATGATCCAATCATAAATTGAGCGCTCTTATTATTCAAGCCCCAAATCAAACCGTCCATCTGACTTCTTAATGAATAGTGGATTTCATCTTGTTTATTAATATTTTGGCTACTTATGTTATATTCAATACGCCAAGTATTTGACACTATGTTTTTGTATCATTACCCAGCATGTCAAAAATATATAATACAATAAATAGGAATTTATTAATTACTTAGAATTAAGATCGATTCATATATGATCATCATTGATTAATTTTGAATGCTCTATTTAACAACAAATTTATTAGAGATTCATCATTAATCACGTTCCAGTCCTATATAATCAAATTATATAAAGTGCTTTCATTCCAATAATCTCATTATCAACAATCCGAATAAGATCGTTTCATTCAGAATGTAATGAACCATGCTATTAATTTAAATTAAAGACCCCAACTTTAATTTATAATTATGGATATAGATTATTTTACTTTAAATATTATTCTTTGTATATAACACTTATATACAATATTTAAAGTCATATTTAAATAATCTAGGAATTTTTGATATTTATAAAGCATGAAAACATGCATGCAAACATAATATTAAGAAATTTCTCAAACTATTTAGTAAAATAATAAATATCATTTATTTATGGGCACATATCCCAACAATCTTTCACTTGCCTAAAGCAAATGAGACATGTCTCTAAGTTCCATCCCTTCAAGATGCAGCTCAAAACCCTGAGCCGTAATGTCTTATTAACGTATTAGCTATATTGTTCGCAGATGCGATCTTGTCAACCGAAATGTCTCCTCTACTGATAATCTCTCTTAGAAAGTAAAATTTTCTCTCTATATGCTTTCCATTACAGTGGTTTCTAGTTCCTTGGCATTAGCTACTGCTCCACTGTTATCATAGTAGAGCTAATTGGTTCATGTATATCTGAAATAACTTCTAGATCTTTTAAGAATTTCGAAGCTAGACTGCATCTTTAGCTGCTTCACAAGTTGCTACATATTCAGCCTTCATAGTTGAGTCAGCAATGCAGGTTTACTTGACACTTCTCCATATAATGGCTCCTCCTTCCAAAGTGAACACAGCTTCAGAGATAGACTTTCGAGAGTCTCTATCTGATTGAAAATCAGAATCTATATTCCAACAGGAATCAAATCCCTATCAGAATATACTAGCATATAGTTTCTCGTTCTTCTCAGATATTTGAGAATATGTTTAACCGTAACCCAGTGATCCAATCCTGAGTTTGATTGGTATCGGCTAACCACTCCACTGCAAATATGTCGGGTCTTGTATATAACATTGCATGCATCAAACTACCAACTGCCGAAGCATAGGAAATCCATCTCATATCTTTCTCCTCTTGCGGTTTTTTAGGACATTGCTCTTTAGAAGATGAACTCCATATCGAGTAGGTAAATTACCATTCTTAGAGTTTTCATCGCAAATCTGACAAGCATTTTATCAATATATGATGCCTGAGACAACACCAAAGCCTATTCTTGGAGATCTCATATAATTTGGATGCCAAGAATGTAGCTTGCTTCTCCTAAATTCATTTGGAATTGGCTGGCTAGCTAGTTCTTTACTTTGAACAAAGATCCTACATCATTCTCAATGAGTAAAATGTCATCCACATAAAGAACTAAGAAGATCACTTTATTTCCTTCCATTTGCTTATAGACATAAGGTTCACCTAAATTTTGTTCAAAACCATAAAATTTTATGGCTTCATCAAATCTGATGTTCTAAGATCTAGAACCTTGCTTAAGCCCATAAATAGACCTTTGCAATTTGCAGACTTTCTGCTCTTGGCCTCTAACCATAAAACCCTCTGGTTGGACTATATGAATAGTCTCTTCAAGGTGACCGTTCAAAAATGCCGTCTTGACATTCATTTGCCATATCTCATAATCATAATGAGCAGCAATGGACAAGAGAATCCGAATGGATTTTAGCATGGCTACTATGAAAAAGTATCTTTATAGTCTATTCCTTCCTTTTGGGTAAAACCCTTTGCCACCAACCTAACCTTGAAAGTCTTTACTTTCCCATCGGCTCCTCTTTTCTCTTATAGATCCATTTGTATCCAATAGGCTTAACATCTTCTGGTAGATCTACAAGCTCCCAGACTGATTTATAGTACATTGATCCATTTCGAGTTTCATGGCTTCCTGTCATATCTCTTGATCAACATCCTCCTTGCCATCTTGTATGTCAATGAATCATCATCATTGCCATCGGTGACTGCAACTTGTGCTTCTCCATCTTACGATAGAGGATGTGTAATCTTATTTTCCTCCCACTACGTCGTGGTGGCGGTGGTATTTAATCTTGAGTAGTGGTCTCAACTTTTATCGTTCAACAACTTTTGTTGGTGTGGGGCTGATCTTATCAGCTAGCAACTTTTCTAGAACTACTTTACTTCTGGGTTTGAATTCTGTCATATAATTATACTCGAGAAACATAGCATTTGTCGACACAAATACTTTGTTATCTTGAGCACTATAAAACAGACCTTCTCTCGTTTCCTTAGGGTACCCAACAAACATGCATACTTCTAAACGAGGTTTCAACTTTCCAGCCTTTCCCTTCAGCACATGGGCTGGACACCCCCATATGCGGATGTGTCTTAAACTAGGTTTGCGATCGTTCCATAACCCTAAGGGAGTCTTAGGGATTGACTTAGATAGAACAAGTTTAGAATATATACAGCTGTTTGTAATGCATATCCCCAAAATGAGGTAGGCAAAGAAGAATAGCTTAACATTGATCTTATCATATCAAGTAAAGTGCGATTTCTTCTTTCAGCTACATAATTTTGCTGTGGTGTGGGTGCCGTGAGCTGTGATAATATTCCATTCTCAATCAAGTGATCCTTAAATTCATAATCTAGGTACCCTCCTCCTCGATCAGATCGAAGAGTTTTGATTAATTTACTGAGTTATTTTTCTATTTCAGCACAAAATTCTTTGAACTTTTCAAAGGCCTTGGATTTTCTTTGCATCAGGTCTGCATATCCATATCTTGAATAATCATCAATGAATGTGATGAAATATTTATAACCCCCTCTAGCTTTGACATTCAAAGGCCCACATACATCAGTATGTATGAACTCTAAAGGTTCTTTTGCACTTTCACCTTTTACTAAAAAAGATCTTTTGGTCATTTTTTCTTCTAGATAGGATTCACAGACTGGTAGAGTGCCAACTCTTAGCTCTCTTAAAGGACCATCCTTCACTAGTCTTTATATTTGTCTATATTAATGTGATCAAGCCTTAAATGATATAATACGTGTCATTGTCGTTATTCGCAACTTTTCTTCTTTAGGAGTTGGTTCAACGACTTTAAACATTTCAATTTGAAGCAAGTTGTTGGAAATTGGTTTAACAAAATATAAATCATTTTCAACGTACCCAGAACAAATATTTATTCCATTCTTATAAATTGAAACAGAGTCAATACTAAAAGAAGCAAAAATAAATTATTCATGCAACTTTGACACCGAAATCAAATTCTATTTGAAATCTAAAATATAATAAATATTATTCAAAAGCAAATATTTATTATTAGCAAACGATAGTCGAACTATCCCTACTGTTGTCGCTGACACCTTTTTCACATTGCCTACTCTCATCGTGAAATCTTCCACTTGAAGATCCCAAGCAGACTCAAGCATCTGCAAAGAAATACAAACATGCAAACATGGTTAGATGCTTCTGAATCAATAATCCAGCTTGAGAAAATATTCTCAACTAAGCATATTTTCATGACTAGTAAATCTAATTTACCTTTTTTTTTTTTTTGTTTTAGCTCATCAAGATACTTTTAAAGTTCTTTTTCAATGGCCATCTTGATGATAGTGGAAACACTTTCCTTTAGGTTTAGGCTGAGCAGCCTTTCCCTTCTTCTGGATCTTCTTCTTGTTGTCCTTTTGCTTTCCCACATTCTTCTTCTTCTTCTTTTTTTTTTTTTTTTTTTGAAGAGTAAGGCTTTTCATTATATGTGTTGGCTTCAGCAACATTTGCCTTGCCTCCTTGTCATCTATAAGAGTCTCATAAATTTGAAGCTCATTCAGGAGTTCAGTCAGATTACACTTCTTATGATTCATAATGTAATTAGTCTTAAATTGAAGAAAAACGAAAGATAGTGTCTCCAGGATTATGCCAACCTGAATCTTTTTCAATTTTAGCTCCATGATTTCAGCCTCATTGAAATGATTGACCATTTTGCGGATGTGCTCACCAATAGAAGAACCATTCTTTATTTTGCCATTCATAACTGCTTTTATAGCTTCGTAGCGAGCCTGATCAGATGGGCGTCCAAACATCAGATTTGATGTTATCCAACGATGCCGATTGATAAGAGTTGGATACATAAGAAACGAAATTATCCAGAATATGATACCAGTATTAAGAAGTTCATAGAAAAGGCAAGGCTTCATGTTAATGAAGAAGGGAAGATACGTTGTCCTTGTGTGCGGTGTTATAATGGCAAACGGCATAAGCCTGATTTAGTTAAATTACACTGGGATTTATCGAAGACGTATCATGGTATTTTCATGGAGAACAGTTTGAAAGCAATGTCTCGGATAAAAATGAGAATGAAGATGATGACCCAGAAAGAGAACAAGATGAGATGGTCGAAGCATTGCAGGATATCACTGCCCCAAGTGGTGCTCACACTAAGGTTGGCAATGATGATGACAATCCGATGATGTCTGACCATGGAAGGACCGATCACAGTAAGAAATTGGATGATCTTTTTAATGAGGTGGAATCCGAGCTTTATCCTGGATGTGAAAAGTTTTCTGCTTTGACATTCTTAGTGAAGTTAATGCACATTAAGGTCCTCAATCGGTGGACAAATAAGTCTTTCAATATGTTGCTTGAACTATTGAAAGAGGCATTTTCGAATGGTACTAGGATACCATCTTCACACTATGAGGCCAAAAAGAAGATGAATAAATTGGGTTTAGGCTATGAGAATATACATGTATGCAAGCATGATCGTGCTATCTTTTGGAAGAAGAATGCCTTTTAGAAAAATGTTCGGTATGCAATGAGCCTAGGTACCAAGTGGTTGGAGACAAAGGTAAAAAGATACCTTATAAAGTTATGCAGTATTCTTCACTCACACCTCGTTTGAAATGTCTATATGCCTCAAAACATACAGCTGAAGATATGAGGTGGCACTATGATAAGCGACCGATCACAAATGGAGTGTTACGGCATCCAACAGATGGAAAGCATGGAAAGATTTTAATCAAAAGTATCTAATTTTGCCAGTGACCCAAAAATGTAAGGTTAGGTCTTGCTTCAGACGGATTCAATCCATTTGGGAACATGAGTAATGCATGGATTCAATCCATTTGGGAACATGAGTAATGCATACAGTATGTGGCCTATCATTTTAGTACCTTATAACTTGCCTCCATGGAAATATATGAAAGAGACATTTTTTATGATGTTGTTACTTATCCCTGGTCCTAAATCTATAGGAAGGGATATGATATATTTTTAAGGCCAATAGTGGATGAACTTAAACATTTATGGACCGAAGGTATTGATGTATATGATGCATATACGAAAGAGAGTTTTCGGATGCATGTAGCTGTTTTATGGACTATAAATAATTTTCCAGCATACTCATTATTATCTGGTTGGAGCACAAAGGGTTATAAGGCATGTCCAGTTTGTAATGAGCAAATCTCATCCAAAAAGCTGAAAGACAAGATTTGTATATGGGACATCGCCGTTACTTGCATTGATCACAAGTAGCGAAATAGTAGACTCCATGATGGAAGTAGAGAGCATGGAGTCAAACCAAAAATGTTGACCGGTGAAGAAATTTTAATGCAATTAGAACACATAGCTACTGAAAAGTCCGGAAAGCATCCAAACAATAAACATCGAAAGCGAAAGCGTGCACCAAATGAGTTTAATTGGTATAAGAAGAGCATTTTCTTCGAGTTGGAGTATTGGTCATCATTAAAATTGAGACATAACTTAGATATAATGCATATTGAGAAGAATATTTGTGACAATGTTGTGGGAACTTTATTAAGCATCGAAGGTAAGATAAAAGACACATATAAGCAAGAGAGGACCTGGCTTCAATGGGGATCCGAAGGGAGTTGTGGCTACAAACTCAAGGTAATAGAGTTTATAAGCCTCCTGCATCTTACACATTTACATTAGATGAAAGAAGACAATTCTATAAGTGGCTAAAATCTATGAAGGTGCCCGATGGATATTTTTTCAATATTTCAAGGTGCATAAATGAAGGTGATGGAAAGATATCCGGCTTGAAGACACATGATTGTCATGTACTACTTCAAATATTGTTACCTATTGGCATTCAACCATTTTTGTAGAAACATGGGAGTAGTACTTTAATTGAGCTTTCTAATTTCTTCCAACAACTTTGTTCAAGGATATTGTATGTTAGGGATTTGGAGTTGTTACAAGAGCAGATTGTGGTGATCTTATGTAAGCTTGAACGAATGTTCCACCAGCATTTTTTGACGTTATGGTGCACTTATCAATACATTTGCCTTACGAGGCCTTACTTGCCGGACCTGTTCAAAGTAAATGGATGTATCCTTTTGAAAGGGCACTTGGTACGTAGAAACAATATGTACGTAATAAGGCTCGTCCGAAGGCTCAATTGCAGAAGCTTATGTTGTCAACGAGACTCTTACATTTTATTCAATATATCTTTGAGGCATAGAAACAAGATTCAATCGTCCAGAACGAAATTTTGATTCGGATAGCCATTTGGACAAGTAATTAAATATATTTGCAACTCGTTGGCGGCCTCTTGGAAAAGGAAGAATGGTGCATTTAGATGATAAAACTTTAAAATAAGTACATTGGTACCTCATCAATAATTGTCCAAAGGTGCAACCATTTCTCAAGTAAGTATACTTGTAAAATTATTTCTTCATATCTCCAAATTTTTTAGTGCTCATTAGCGTAATGTTCTCTATAACCAACACATTGATAAGCTAAATCCAGCTAGACGGAACAACTGGACCAATTTCAGAAGGAAAGATTTTTTGAGTGGTTTAAAAATGAAGCATGTACATTCATTAATATTGTAAATTAATATCATGTGTCTTTATTTCAAATGACGTTGATGTTTGGTTTATCCATATGTTAAATAAATTTTGCTGGGGCATTTGAAGCTACTGATGAGCTTTATTCATTGGCTTTGGTCCCGACAGTCGTGTATACTCGTATACTGGCTGTGTGGCGAACGGCGTTAAATTTATCACTATTAATCAGGATATCGGCCATAAAACACAGAATAGTGGCATTTGTGTTCCTTTACTCATCTAGGAAAAAAATTAACTTTTATGGTATATTATTAGAGGTCCTTGAATTTCATTTTGTTTGTAAGGCGATAATGTTCAAGTGCAAATGGTTTGAAACTGAACCAAAGCACAGGAGAATGCAACAACATTATAATATTACAAGTATAAATATTAGTTCAGAATGGTACAAACATGAGCCATTCATTTTAGCATCACAAGCTGAAAATGTTTTATACTTGGATGATTTGAAGAACAATTCTAATTGGAAAGTGGTATACAAGGTTAGTCATCGTCATTTGTGGGATATTCCAAAAAAAGATGATGATATTCAGGAAGAAGTATATCAAGAAGATGATTCAGCAGTCCTTCGATTAACATGTGAGCAACCTGACATGGACTTAATAACATCTCGACGTACGGACACTGATGCTGAAATAGTTGCAATTCAAGAAAACATTAGAGGTCAAAGTGATGTCGGTCAAGATGAGTTTATATGCGAAGATGTTGAAGAGGACGACACACTAACTGATTATGACAGTGAGGGATCTATACATAGTTCTGATATGGAGGATGATGAAGACAATGAGCATATTAGTGATGACAGTGATTAATTTGGTAGTATTCATATTTTTTTTAACTTATTACAACTATATGTTCTTATATTTTCTTATTTATTAATTCTAGTTTGTATGTTTGTTTGCAGATATCTTCGAGAGATACTCTTGCTATCACAAATAACCTTACTTTCTTGCCCAACGGATTCTCTCTTTCCCGTATCCGAAGGATTTCATCCTCAGAAGGTTCAATCATGGAAACTTTTACCCTTTCTACTAGAATGAGAGTCCATGAGAAAGAAAAGAAAGGAATAAAGAGGCAAAAGAGACTAACCTAAAATCAGAGAGAGAGAGAGCAGAAAGCTCGAGACTCAGAAGCGAAGAAAGCTTGAGACTTAGAGAGTGAAGAAACCTCAAGACTCAGAAAGCGAAAGAAGCACAGAAAAAGTATCAGAAGCGTGAAAGGCTTGGAATGTGATCTACGGTGGGGATTCTGGTGGTCTTGGCCTGCTCGGTGTTGCTTTCGGCTGTAACGTCGCTGCCTCAGCATGCACTAGTTGGTGTGCATAATTCGAGTGTGAAGAAGTTAAATATCGACATTGACGCGATGTTGAAGGCTGTCCGTGGGGGAGAGGAGGAGATTATGGCGAAGAAGGAAGAGGTGGAGAAGGGTATTGAGAGTTTGAAGGAGAAGGTGGACTGGTGTGATGGTAAGATTAGGAGGGAAGCAGCAAAGATCTTGAAGACTATAATGAAGGATAGGTAGGATTTTTGTCTTTCTCCTTGTTCTTAGTATTTCTCTATTTTTAGCATTTGTCTGTTTTTTTTGTTTTTGTTCATGTTCTAGAGCTTGATGCAATTAGGGCTCTTTTGGTACAGCTTTAAAGCTAGGTTTCTTTCAGATTCCACTCTTCTGGCGTGCATTTTCCAAGGGCATCTTGGAAGGGGCCAAGAGCTGTACTAAAGGAGCTTAACTCGCATCAAGCTCTAAAACATGAACAAAAAAAAATGGACAAATACTAAAAATAGAGAAATACTAATTAAGAACAGGAAAACAAAAATCCTACATGTAAGATCTTTGCTACCTCCCTCCTAATCTCACCATCACATCAGTCCACCTTCTCCTTCAAACTCTCAATACCCTTCTCCACCTCTCCCTTCTTCGTCATCATCTCCTTCTCTCTCCCATGGATCTCAAAGTTCATAGCCTTCAACATCGCATAGTTGGTGCGCATAGTTCGAGTGAAAAAGTTAAATATCGACATCGACGCGATGTTGAAGGCTGTCCGTGGGGGAGGAGGAGATAATGGCGAAAAAGGAGAGGTGAAGAAGGGTATTGAGAGTTTGAAGGAGAAGGTGGACTGGTGTGATGGTGAGATTAGGAGGGAAGCAGCAAAGATCTTGAAGACTATAATGAAGGACATGTAGGATTTTTTTTTTCTCCTTGTTCTTAGTATTTCTCTATTTTTAGCATTTGTCTGTTTTTTTTTTTGTTCATGTTCTAGAGCTTGATGCGAGTTAGGGCTCTTTTGGTACAGCTTTAAAGCTAGGTTTCTTTCAGATTCCACTCTTCTGGCGTGCATTTTCCAAGGGCATCTTGGAAGGGGCCAAGAGCTATACCAAAGGAGCCTAACTCGCATCAAGCTCTAGAACATGAACAAAAAAAAAAGACATACTAAAATAGAGAAATACTAATTAAGAACGAGGAAAACAAAAATCCTACATGTAAGATCTTTGCTGCCTCCCTCCTAATCTCACCATCACATCAGTCCACCTTCTCCTTCAAACTCTCAATACCCTTCTCCACCTCTCCCTTCTTCGTCATCATCTCCTTCTCTCTCTCATGGATCGCAAAGTTCATAGCCTTCAACATCGCGTCGATGTCAATATTTAACTTCTCCACACTTAAACTTATGCGCACCAAGTCATGCACGGCGAGGCAGCGACTTTACAGCCGCAAGCAGCACCGAGTAGGCATGACCACCAGAATTCCCACCATGTAGACTACATTCCAAGCCTTCCTCCACTTCTTAATTTGTCGATCCGATCGAGCCTCTTCTTAAGCTCGTGCTTAATTCCTTTGGCGCAGCGCGGACCGCAGCGATTTGAGCTCGATCATCAAGGTCCGGCCCAGCGAAAGGGTCACCCACAGCCCTATTGGTTATCTCAAAACGATCTTGAGATGTATGCAAAAGCGAGACAAGGATCAAATCGCATATCTTAAAAATTTATTTAGCGATCTATATTCATATTAATTTAATAATAAAAATAATAAGAAGATTAAGAAATTAACCTTTTATCGAATATTTTGAACTCCGTCAACACCAAATCTTTTTTATCAATCTTTCCAGACGTTCTCCAAATTATTATGAACACGAACGAGGGGACGTTTTTGATTTTGAGTTGAGATCACACAACTAAGTTTTTTATTCACTTTGTATTCTCAACTCATAAGATAAAGCGAAGATGAAGAAGAAATCTCTATGTGGTTGATGACCATCAACCTTCGTTATTTTTATTTAGAATCTTATATTTTAAGAGAATAATAACTGCCATCCTTTTTTAATTAATTAATTAATTAAAAATTAAAGATAACATCCATGGAGACTACTTTAACGTATCCATTATTTTTCTCGTGAATCTTATATTCTAAGAGAATAATAACTACCATTCTTTTTAATTAATTAATTAAAAATTAAAGATAACTTTAAACTCTTCAAGATTATTTTAACGTATATCTATCAACAATCAATTGTTGATTTATTTTGATATATTTATCGTGGGATGAAATAGGATCCCATATATTTTCAACAACAAAATAACTTTCACATGGACTCTCTTTGTGGAACATGCCTACGATGTATTTTCTAGCACACCGTATATTTTTTATTTTAAATAATTTTAAATTTATTTTTAAATAATCATATTATTCAAAAATAGAAATTAATCCAATTAATTTTGTGTGTAAACTAATTTAGAATTTTTAATTCAAGAATAATAACTCAATCCAACGTATCATAAAGTTTACATAATTTAATGAAGCCAAGAGGAACTATGGACATTATAATTTTAAGCTTCAATAATTTTGATATTCAATTAACACCTTAATTAAAATATTAAAATTATTAATTTCAAATTACTCCACTAAAAATTTGAAACTGCACTCTAAAAATTATAAAATTAATTATATTCAAAAGATTTGAATTGTCCATTGATATAGTCACTACATATAAATCAATCCTTCATAAATGGTTCATAATTAAAGTTAGGCATTTTTATTAACCTCTTTAATTATATCTTTATCATTGATTTTATAATGAATAATATATTTATGATCCAATCATAAATTGAGCGCTCTTATTATTCAAGCCCCAAATCAAACCGTCCATCTGACTTCTTAATGAATGAGTGGATTTCATCTTGTTTATTAATATTTTTGGCTACTTATGTTATTATATTTCCAATACGCCAAGTATTTGACACTATGTTTCTATGTCATTACCCAGCATGTCAAAAATATATAATAAATAAATAGGAATTTATTAATTACTTAGAATTAAGATCGATTCATATATGACCATCATTGATTAATTTTGAATGCTCTATTTTAACAACAAAATTTATTAGAGATTCATCATTAATCACGTTCCAGTCCTATATAATCAAATTATATAAAGTGCTTTCATTCCAATAATCTCATTATCAACAATCCGAATAAGATCGTTTCATTCAGAATGTAATGAACCACGCTATTAATTTTAAATTAAAGACCCCAACTTTAATTTATAATTACGGATAAATTTAGATTATTTTACTTTAAATATTATTCTTTGTATATAACACTTATACAATATTTAAAGTCACATTTAAATAATCTAGGAATTTTTGATATTTATAAAGCATGAAAACATGCATGCAAACATAATATTAAGAAATTTCTCAAACTATTCATTAAAATAATAAATGTCATTTATTTATGGGCACATATCCCAACAATCTTTCACTTGCCCTAAAGCAAATGAGACATGTCTCTAAGTCCCATCCCTTCAAGATGCCGCTCAAAACCCTGAGCCGGTAATGTCTTAGTTAACGGATTAGCTATATTGTTCGCAGATGCGATCTTGTCAATCGAAATGTCTCCTCTACTGATAATCTCTCTTAGAAGGTAAAATTTTCTCTCTATATGCTTTCCATTACAGTGGTTTATGGTTCCTTGGCATTAGCTACTGCTCCACTGTTATCACAGTAGAGTCTAACTGGTTCATGTATATCTGAAATAACTTCTAGATCTTTTAAGAATTTTCGAAGCTAGACTGCATCTTTAGCTGCTTCACAAGTTGCTACATATTCAGCCTTCATAGTTGAGTCAGCAATGCAGGTTTGCTTGACGCTTCTCCATATAATGGCTCCTCCTTCCAAAGTGAACATAGCTTCAGAGATAGACTTTCGAGAGTCTCTATCTGATTGAAAATCAGAATCTATATTTCCAACAGGAATCAAATTCCTATCAGAATATACTAGCATATAGTTTCTCGTTCTTCTCAGATATTTAAGAATATGCTTAACCGTAACCCAGTGATCCAATCCTGAGTTTGATTGGTATCGGCTAACCACTCCCACTGCAAAGCATATGTCGGGTCTTGTATATAACATTGCATGCATCAAACTACCAACTGCCGAAGCATAGGAAATCATCTCATATCTTCCTCCTCTTGCGGTTTTTTAGGATACTGCTCTTTAGAAAGATGAACTCCATATCGAGTAGGTAAATTACCATTCTTAGAGTTTTTCATCGCAAATCTGACAAGCATTTTATCAATATATGATGCCTGAGACAACACCAAAAGCCTATTCTTGGGGATCTCGTATAATTTGGATGCCAAGAATGTAGCTTGCTTCTCCTAAATTCATTTGGAATTGGCTGGCTAGCTAGTTCTTTACTTTGAATAAAGATCCTACATCATTCTCAATGAGTAAAATGTCATCCACATAAAGAACTAAGAAGACCACTTTATTTCCTTCCATTTGCTTATAGACATAAGGTTCACCTAAATTTTGTTCAAAACCATAAAATTTTATGGCTTCATCAAATCTGATGTTCTAAGATCTAGAACCTTGCTTAAGCCCATAAATAGACCTTTGCAATTTGCAGACTTTCTGCTCTTGGCCTTTAACCACAAAACCCTCTGGTTGGACTATATGAATAGTCTCTTCAAGGTGACCATTCAAAAATGCCGTCTTGACATCCATTCGCCATATCTCATAATCATAATGAGCAGCAATGGACAAGAGAATCCGAATGGATTTTAGCATGGCTACTGATGAAAAAGTATCTTTATAGTCTACTCCTTCCTTTTGGGTAAAACCCTTTGCCACCAACCTAACCTTGAAAGTCTTTACTTTCCCATCGGCTCCTCTTTTTCTCTTATAGATCCATTTGTATCCAATAGGCTTAACATCTTCTGGTAGATCTACAAGCTCCCAGACTGATTTATAGTACATTGATTCCATTTCGAGTTTCATGGCTTCCTGTCATATCTCTTGATCAACATCCTCCATTGCCATCTTGTATGTCAATGAATCATCATCATTGCCATCGGTGACTGCAACTTGTGCTTCTCCATCTTGACGATAGAGGATGTGTAATCTTATTTTCCTCCCACTACGTCGTGGTGGCGGTGGTATTTAATCTTGAGTAGTGGTCTCAACTTTTTATCGTTCAACAACTTTTGTTGTGTGGGGCTGATCTTATCAGCTAGCAACTTTTCTAGAACTACTTTACTTCTGGGTTTGAATTCTGTCATATAATTATACTCGAGAAACATAGCATTTGTCGACACAAATACTTTGTTATCTTGAGCACTATAAAACAGACCTTCTCTCGTTTCCTTAGGGTACCCAACAAACATGCATACTTCTAAACGAGGTTTCAACTTTCCAGCCTTTCCCTTCAGCACATGGGCTGGACACCCCCATATGCGGATGTGTCTTAAACTAGGTTTGCGATCGTTCCATAACCCTAAGGGAGTCTTAGGGATTGACTTAGATAGAACCAAGTTTAGAATATATAGCTATTTGTAATGCATATCCCCAAAATGAGGTAGGCAAAGAAGAATAGCTTAACATTGATCTTATCATATCAAGTAAAGTGCGATTTCTTCTTTCAGCTACATAATTTTGCTGTGGTGTCGTGGGTGCCGTGAGCTGTGATAATATTCCATTCTCAATCAAGTGATCCTTAAATTCATAATCTAGGTACTCTCCTTCTCGATCAGATCGAAGAGTTTTGATTAATTTACTGAGTTATTTTTCTATTTCAGCATAAAATTCTTTGAACTTTTCAAAGGCCTTGGATTTTTTTGCATCAGGTCTGCATATCCATATCTTGAATAATCATCAATGAATGTGATGAAATATTTATAACCCCTCTAGCTTTGACATTCAAAGGCCCACATACATCAGTATGTATGAACTCTAAAGGTTCTTTTGCTCTTTCACCTTTTACTAAAAAATATCTTTTGGTCATTTTTTCTTCTAGATAGGATTCACAGACTGGTAGAGTGCCAACTCGTAGCTCTCTTAAAGGACCATCCTTCACTAGTCTTTATATTCTGTCTATATTAATGTGATCAAGCCTCAAATGACATAAATACGTGTCATTGTC
Organism: Calamus simplicifolius; assembly: GCA_900491605.1. Classification (NCBI taxonomy): domain Eukaryota; kingdom Viridiplantae; phylum Streptophyta; class Magnoliopsida; order Arecales; family Arecaceae; genus Calamus; species Calamus simplicifolius. The sequence continues at coordinate 33,107 of UESW01002262.1, forward strand.
GTTATTCACAACTTTTCTTCTTTTAGAAGTTGGTTCAACGACTTTAAACATTTCAATTTGAAGCAAGTTGTTGGAAATTGGTTTAACAAAATATAAACCATTTTCAACGTACCCAGAACAAATATTTATTCCATTCTTATAAATTGAAACAGAGTCAATACTAAAAGAAATAAAAATAAATTATTCATGCAACTTTGACACCGAAATCAAATTCTATTTGAAATCTAAAATATAATAAATATTATTCAAAAGCAAATATTTATTATTAGCAAACGATAGTCGAACTATCCCTACTGTTGTCGCTGATACCTTTTTCACATTGCCTACTCTCATCGTGAAATCTTCCACTTGAAGATCCCAAGCAGACTCAAGCATCTGCAAAGAAATACAAACATGCAAACATGGTTAGATGCTTCTGAATCAATAATCCAGCTTGAGAAATTATTCTCAACTAAGCATATTTTCATGACTAGTAAATCTAATTTACTTTTTTCTTTTTTTGTTTTAGCTCATCAAGATACTTTTTAAAGTTCTTTTTCCAATGGCCATCTTGATGATAGTGGAAACACTTTCCTTTAGGTTTAGGCTGAGCAGCCTTTCCCTTCTTCTGGATCTTCTTCTTGTTGTCCTTTTGCTTTCCCACATTCTTCTTTTTTTTTTTTTTTTTTTGAAGAGTAAGGATTTTCATTAGCTGTGTTGGCTTCAGCAACATTTGCCTTGCCTCCCTTGTCATCTATAAGAGTCTCATAAATTTGAAGCTCATTCAGGAGTTCAGTCAGATTACACTTCTTATGATTCATAATGTAATTAGTCTTAAATAGAAGAAAAACGAAAGATAGTGTCTCCAGGATTATGCCAACCTGAATCTTTTCATCAATTTTAGCTCCATTGATTTCAGCCTCATTGAAATGATTGACCATTTTGCGGACGTGCTCACGAATAGAAGAACCATTCTTTATTTTGCCATTCATAACTGCTTTTATAGCTTCGTAGCGAGCCTGATCAGATGGTCGTCCAAACATCAGATGGGTGAGTGCTTGCAATCGGTTGTCCGGTCGGCGCGGAGGCTCGGGCCTCCTGGGTTGAACCTTAACAAATTCGGGGCGGGCCTACTTCTTGCTGGAACCCCCATTCACCTTGCACCGAGAAGAGTCGGCCTCGTCGGCATGGATGTACTTCTGTGCCCAGCTCAGTAACTCAGCATAGGAACCGGGAGGCTTCTTGTCGAGGAACTAGGCGAGGCGGGATGGGCGGAGCCCTCGCTTTAAGGCCAAATGGCCACCGAGTCTTCGAGATTATAGACTTCGAGCACGGCCTTCTTGAACCAGGCTATGAAGTCCCTTAACGACTCACCGCTTCTCTGCGGAACGGTGAACAAACTGTTAGCCACCCGTGGGATCTTTCGGCACGCATCAAAATGCGCTAGAAAGGCCCTCTCCAGTTGCCAGAAGGAGTTGATGTTGTACGGCGGCAAGCGAGAGTACTAAGCACGGGCAGCCTTCCGAAGGGTGGCGGGAAAGGCGATGTAGAGAAGGGAGTCGGTCGCCCCTTGGACTTGTATGAGGACCTTATAGCTCTCTAGATGGTCCAGGAGGTCGGTGGTACCATCGTATGGGTCTAGTTATGGAAGGCAGAACCGGGTCAAGATCGTTTCCTTCATGATGTGGCGGACAGCAGAGGATGACTGTCATAATCCATCTCCGATGGGTTGGTGATCCTGCGGCTGAGCTCCTCCAGTCGTTGGTTATGCTCATCTAGCCATCGCTCGGCCTGGCGAGCGATTCGGCCATCGAAGGACCCCTCCCTCAGAGATCCCTAGGATGGGGAGGGGTGGCGCCGAGGTGGACGCATGCGCTCCGTGTCCTTCCCATGTCGCCGCTTGCGAGAAGCATTGGCGTGGCGAGAAAGAGATCGGGCCTCTTGAGGCCTTCCGCGGTGATGCTTGGGTGAGGCGTAGCGACGACGGGTCTCCAGGAGAGGAGATCTCCTGCAGATGGACTGTTGGCTGGGCTGGACCATCTCCGGACCGACGAGGGCTGTTCCAGGTGCTGCTGCGGGGCCGCCGGCTATTGTTGCAACACCTAAACCGCCGCCATAAGCGATTGGACTTGCATGGTTAGGGCAGCGATTCGATCATCCTAGGGTGATGGTGGTGGCTGTGCAGGAACGCCGGCCTAAGGAGCGAGGGGACCGGTCTCCAGCTGCTCAGCTCCCTGGCGTGCCCTTCGGCGTAGTTGGTGAAAACCTCCTGTGCGCGCGTCACCATCATCTTCTTGCTTGTTTAGGGGAAAAGAGGGATCTATAGCTATCTGGTTTGAAGCGTTCTACCTCTTCTTCCCCCCTTCCTGGCGTGCCAATCTGTTGCCGCCAAATCGTGTTCCTGGGACGTCGGGTAATGGAGAGCATCCTCCTCAATGGAGTTCCTGCAAGAAAGTCCCCGGGGACCAGTTTCACCGGTGGGGATCCTCGACGCTCAAGTAAGCAATTCGGGAACAGTTAAGAAAGAGCTAATGGAATTAGCTAGAGAACTTGAGTTCAGATCCTTTCCTTGCTGTGAGTGAAGGTTCTTATACCTGTTCGGAGATCCCTCTTTCCTGCTTTTGGAAGGTGGTTGATTCTGAGACATTGTTGTTTGATAGTAGACAGGCGACAAGGCTAACAAAGACGAGTCACAACCAACACTGAGCTGTCAGAGGTGTCCCACCCTGTCAGTCCTCTGCCAGGCACGGTGCCATAGATGGTAGGTGGGCCTGATCGCGTCAGGCGTGTGCCATAATGGGTAGTGGCCACACGCGGTTGTATATGGTTAGTAGGCCACGTGACAACTGTAGATGGTTAGTGCGCCACGTGTCAACTGCAGATGATTAGGCCGGTCGAGCAGGAGCCCTCTTGGATGGATGCCTACATCCGATACTTGACCGATGGCGCCATCCCTGAAGACCTGGCTGAGGCCAGACTGCTAAGGCGACGGGCCCCGAAGTTCCTGATGATGGATGGGAAGCTCTACCGAAGATCATTCTCATACCCGATCTTCAAGTGCGTCGGGCCTACTGAAGCTGATTACATCCTGCGAGAAATACTCGGTCCTCAAGTGCGTCGGGCCTCCTGAAGCTGATTACATCCTGCAAGAAATCCATGAGAGCATCTGCGGGAGTCATCTGGGGGCAGAGCCCTGGCGTACAAGGCCCTACGGCAGGGGTATTATTGGCTGACCATGAGGGAGGACGCATCGAGCTTGTCAAGAAGTGTGATAGCTGCCAGCGCCATGCCAACATCCAGCGGCAGCCGACATCTCAGCTGACCCCTTTGGTGGCATCTTGGCCCTTCGCCCAGTGGGGGATGGACATTTTGGGGCCATTCCCTCCTGCCTCCGGCCAGCGTAAGTTTCTGCTAGTGGCTGTCGACCACTTCATCAAATGGATCGAGGGCAAGGTGAGGGCTTTCTTCTCGAAGTCTATAATATGTCGGTTCGGGCTACCGCATAATCTGGTCACCACAATGGTCGGTAGTTCGACAACACACCCTTCCGAGGATCTGCGCCGAGCTCGGCATCCATCACCGATTCACCTCCGTAGGGCATCCACAAACCAACGGAGCGGCCGAGGTGACTAACCACATCATTCTCAAGGACTGAGAGCCCGGCTAGATGACTGCAAAGGACGATGGGTGGAGGAGCTCCACAATGTGCTATGGGCCTACCACACGACGCCACGGGCCCCCACCGAGAGACTCCTTTAGCCTCGTCTTCGGATCCGAAGCAGTCATTCCTGTAGAGATCGGTGCCCCAAGCCCTAGAGTGGAAGCCTACAACGAGGAAGACAACCAAAACCAGCTGCGGGCCAACCTCGACCTGGTGGAAGAGGTACGGGACCGAGCACTCCGAATAGCAGCCTACCGACAGCGAGCGGCTAGATATTACAACGCTCGCGTCCGTCCAAGGACCTTCTTGCCGGGGACCTCGTCCTTCGCCGAGCCGAAATCTTGAAACTGAAGGAAGGGGCAAGCTAGCACCGAACTGGAAAGGACCCTACCGGATCATCGAGGTACTCCGCCACAGAGCGTACAAAATAGAAGAGCTGGACGGAAAGTCACTCCCGCGGACGTGGAACGCTGACAACCTCCGTCAGTATTTTCAGTAGCATACTCTTTCTTTACAAGAAATTTCATGAGTGTATTATCTTGGGGCTCTCGCCCCGCACTTGAAACTAATAAACAGAGGTTTAAGCATCTCAACTTCTCGATAAAAAGCCCAATGTACTATTGGCATCGAAGACCCAATGTACCATCGTATTCAAAAAGCCCGAGGCCAGGCTCGGCATGGAAAGCCCAATGTACCACTGGTAGACCGATGTACCATCGGCTCTCGACAAAAAGCCCAATGTACCATTGGCATTGAAGACCCGATGTACCATATGATTCAAAAAAGCCCGAGTCCAGGCTCGGCATGGAAAGCCAGTGTACCACTGGCAGACTGATGTACCATCGGCTCTCGATAAAAAAGCCCAATGTACCATTAGCATCGAAGACCCGATATACCATCGGATTCAAAAAAGCCGAGGCCAGGCTCGGCATGGAAAGCCCAGAGTACCACTAGCAACCGATGTACCATCGGCTCTCGATAAAAAAGCCCAATGTACCATTGGCATCGAAGACCCGATGTACCATCGGATTCAAAAAAGTCCGAGTCCAGGCTCGCCATGAAAAGCCTAGTGTACCACTGGCAGACCGATGTACCATCGGCTCTCGACAAAAAAGCCCAATGTACCATTGGCATCGAAGACCCGATGTACCATCAGATTCAAAAAAGCTCGAGGCAGGCTCGGCATGGAAAGCCCAATGTACCACTGGCAGACCGATGTACCATCGGCTCTTGATAAAAAAGCCCAATGTACCATTGGCATCGAAGACCCGATGTATCATCAGATTCAAAAAAGCTCGAGGCCAGGCTCGGCATAGAAAGCCCAGTGTACCACTGGCAAACTGATGTACCATTGGCTCTGTTGATCCAATTATTGATTTTGATGATTAATAAAGAAATTGAGTATATTTATTGTGTTACTGATGAATTTAACAAGTGTTTCAGGGCTTAAAAATATTTGTTTAATCAAAAGGCATTTAGAAACGTACTTTGAATCAAGTGCCAAAGGTAAGTTTCAAAATTTAGAAGCTGGAGTCGATACCGAGAAAGCCTGGAGCCGACCCCATGGCCAATCAAATATCTTTCTGATTTTTTGATACGGTCCGGAGCCGACACCCAGAGTTTCGGAGCCGACACCCAGAGTTTCGGAATCAACACTTACAGTGTATGGAGCCGACTCTAACACGGGGACAGAACGTATGATTTTTGACTACATTGGAGCCGACACTTACAGTCTTTTGGAGTCGATACCTGACCATGGCGAGCCGACACTTAACTTTTTTGGAGCCGACTCCTTGATGAACTCAGAATTTTCTATTTTTAGATACACGACTTGGAGCCGACACCTGAAAAGTTGGAGCCGACTCCAACCTGTCAGAAATGAATTTTAAAATGCCAGATCAGCTCAAACGGTAATATTTTCTTTTCACCTAACTTCTAACGGATATATTTTGTTTGGAAAAACTTTTCAGGTACATTCCAATGGTTAGTTTTCTTACCAAAAATGGATTAAAGGAAATCTATAAAAAGGGAGAAAAAGCTCATTTTGAAGATAACGAAAAAATCGGAGTGATTGCAAATCAAAAAATCCGAGAAGTCTTGAGTCTGAAATCAAAGATAAAAGTATCCAAGTTCAAATCCGTTCACTCCAAAAAGCTCAAAGAGAAATCCAAGGCGTTCAACTTGAAAAAATCGAAGGATTTTCCAAAAGAAGAAAAAGCTCTGTTTTGGTATGATTTTCTAATTTCTCATCTGCAACATCTGTGAAGAATCAAAGCTGAGGCCTGATTCAACATCTCCAAAGAGAAGAGGAAAAGAAGAAAAGAAGAAAAGCTCAAATCCAATCTACTTCAAACATGTTTTTCTAAACTTGTTTATTTACTTTGAATATTTGCTCATTTGAGGAGCTATTTGTCAATATAAACATTATTCTTTCTTGTATTTACTAGTTCAATCAAGGGGATTGAATTAGTGGAGGTAGTATACCTCGGGGCAAGCTAGATTAGCTTGTGTTTGGGTTTTGTGCTGTGAGCCCGAGAAAAACAAGCTGGGTTCATTGTACACCCGGAAAACAATAAGTTTTGAGTTGTGATTTTGTAAAACAACTCGACTGTAATCTAGTTGATTATAGTGTGGACCCAAGTGGAACTTGGGAGTGGACGTAGGTGTTGGGTACACCGAACCACTATAAAATCATTGTGTTTGCCGTGCCTTAATTGTCTCTATCTCTATCTTTTCATTTGTGATTGAAATCTATTCTGCACTTAATTATTTCAAAGTCAATAGTTTTAAATAGGTTAAATTTTTTAGAATCCAATTCACCCCCCCTCTTGGGTTATCATCTGGGCCAACAATTGGTATCAGAGCAAGTGCTCATTTGAATTTGATCCAACGATCAAGAGCTAAAGATCCAAATGGCAGCTCAAGCTGGATCTTCATTTGCTGAAGGTCATTCTACAAATAGACCTCCTTTGTTTAATGGTTCCAACTATTCATATTGGAAAGCAAGAATGAGAATATTCATTCAAGCTTCAGATTATGAATTGTGGAGTGTCATAATTAATGAACCTAGCACACCCACACACGTAATTGATGGTTCTATTGTTCCTAAGCCGAAAAGGGATTGAAATGAGAATGATAGAAAAATGGCGCAGCTCAATGCTAAAGCCATGAATGTTTTATATTGTTAATTAGATGCTAATGAATTTAATCGTATCTCTACATGTAATTCCGCAAAAGAGATATGGGATAGATTAGAGGTTACCCATGAGGGTACAAATCAAGTTAAAGAATCTAAGATAAATATTCTTGTTCATAAGTATGAATTATTTAGCATAGAACAAACTGAAAGTATAGCATGCATGTATACTAGATTCACTGACATTGTAAATGATCTGAAAAGTCTTGGTAAGACTTATACTAATTCTGAACTTGTTCGTAAAATTCTTAGATCACTTCCAAGATCAAGGGAAGCAAAGGTAACTGACATCCAAGAAGCCAAGGATCTCAACACCTTACCTTTGGAGGAGCTACTTGGATCTCTAATGACTCATGAGTTAACAATGAAGCAGCACATAGAGGAAGATGTTAAAAAGAAAAAGACCATAGCTCTTAAGGTTGCAGAAAGTGAGGAGAGCTGCAGTGATAATGATGAAGATGATGATGAGACAGCTCTTCTTGCTAGGAAGTTCAAAAAATTCATGAGAAGAAGGAAACCCTTTCATAAAAGAAAATCTGGAATTAAGATGGAAGGAGAAAAAGAAAAAGAAAAGGAGAAGGACAAAGACAAAGAGAAAGACCCCCTAATTTGCTATGAGTGTAAGAAACAGGGCACTTTAGATATGATTGTCCTCAACTAAAGAAAGCCTACAAGAAGAAGAAGAAGAAAGCCTATGTAGCAATCTGGAGTGACAGCGATGAATCCTCTTCAAAGGAAGATCAAAAAGAAGTTGCAAACATTTGTTTTATGGCAAATGACAACAACGAGGTAAGTTCTGAAAACCCTTGTGATGATTTTGCATTTGATGAATTGTTTGAAGCTTTTAATGAACTAGTTGATGATTTTAAAGCTTTGAAAAAGATATACAAGTTTTTGAAAAACGATAACTCAATTCTCATTAAAGAAAAGGATAATCTTACTCATGAGATTGAGATGCTGAAATCTGAAAATAATAATTTGACAAAAGAGAGAGAATCAATTTCCAATGAAAATGATAGACTAACGAAGGAAGTTGATAAGTATTATAATATTGTTGATAAATTCACATATAGTTCTGAAAAACTTAACTTATTATTGAGTAATCAAAGAGCTATATTTGATAAGGCTGGATTAGGATATAGGCCTAACATAAAACAAAAGTTTGTCAAAAACTTTTTTAGAAGAGAACAAAATAAAGATGATGTTACATGTCATTATTGTAACAAGAAAGGCCACAAATCCTATGAATGTAATGCAAGAAACAGTAACAAAAATTTAAATAGTAAAGGAAAGAAAATATGGGTTCCCAAATGAACAATCTTTTATGCTACTAACCATGAAGGACCCAAGAAGGCTTGGGTACCTAAATATAAGACTTGATCATTTTTGCAGGAGTGTCTTGCGGCCAAAAATTCAAAGCGAAAGTGGTATCTCGATAGTGGCTACTTAAGACACATGACGGGTGACAAGGATCAATTCATCACCCTTGAAAGCAAAAGAGGAGGAGTTGTTACATTTGGTGATAATGGCAAAGGCCAAATCATGGGGTTTGGTAATATTCAAATAACTCCCTCCACATATATTGAAAATGTCTTATATGTCAATGGTTTAAAATATAATTTAATTAGTATTAGTCAATTATGTGATAAAGGTTTTAAAGTATCATTTGAAGCATCCATCTGCACTGTTTCTAATCCCATTGATAATAGCAATGTTTTTACTGGAAATAGAAATGGCAATGTATACTTGATTGATTTAGACAATTTGTCTATTAGTAATCATTGCTTAGTTGCTAATAATGCTAATATGAATGAGATTGGTTGGTTATGGCATCGTAGATTAGGTCATGCAAGCACACACCTAATTTCAAAATTAATTAAATTGGATTTAGTAAAAGGTCTTCCACAACTAGATTTTGAAAATGGCAAAATTTGCGATGCATGTCAATTTGGAAAACAAACTAGAAACTCTTTCAAAACTAAAAATATTGTTTCCACTTCTAGGCCACTTGAACTATTTTTACATGATCTTTTTGGACCTACTAGAACCATTAGTCTAGGAGGAAAGAAATATGGTCTTATGATTGTAGATGATTATTCTAGATACACTTGGGTATTATTTTTAGCTCATAAAGATGAGACCTTTTCATTATTTTTAAAATTCTTTAAGAAGGTCACAAATGAAAAAACAACACCATAGTGTCTCTTAGAAGTGATCATGGCACTGAATTTGAAAATCATTTATTTGAAAACTTTTGCATTGAAAATGACATTCATCATAATTTTTTAGCACCTAGAACCCCACAACAAAATGGAGTTGTAGAAAGAAAAAATAGAACTTTAGAAGACATGGCCCGTACCATGCTATGTGAAAGCAACCTACCAAAATACTTTTGGGCGAAGCTATAAACACGGCATGTTACATTCTTAATAGAGCTTTAATTAGGCCAATCATTAAGAAAACTCCTTATGAACTATGAAAAATAGAAAACCAAACATAAGTTACTTTCATGCATTTGGTTGTTAATGTTTCATTCATAATAATGGTAAAGATAATCTAGGAAAATGTGATACAAAATCTGAGCATTTTCTTAGGATATTCAACATCTAGTAAAGCCTATAGAGTATTTAACAAGAGAAATTTAATTGTAGAAGAATCTATTCATGTAATTTTTGATGAATCTTTAGCATCGAGTTCAGAAAAGATTGATGATGAGGAAGATACAAACATATTAGAAAGAGACATTGAAAAATTGAATATAGATGTATCTTCATATCATGAACAAAGAGCTAAAGATAATGATTCTCCTAGTGTTGATGTTGTTGATGCAAATCATAATGATGTAGATCTTCCTAAAGAGTGGAGATATGCCTATGGTCATTCAAAAGAATTAATTATAGGTGATCCATCTCAAGGAGTAAAAAATAGATCATCAATGAGAAACATCAATAATCATCTTGCATTTGTATCTTAAATTGAACCTAAAACTATTGAAGAGGCTGAAAAAGATAATTATTGGATGTTAGCTATGCAAGAGGAATTAAATCAATTTACTAGAAATAATGTCTGGACACTAGTAGATAGACCTAAAGATCATTCTGTTATAAGATCAAAATGAGTATTTAGAAATAAATTTGATGAAAATGGCATAGTAATTAGAAACAAAGCCAGATTAGTCGCAAAAAGATATAATCAAGAAGAAGGAATTGATTTTGATGAAACTTTTGCACCTTTAGCTAGATTAGAAGCAATTGGATTATTACTCACTTTTGCATGTCATATGCATATCAATTTATTTCAAATTGATGTTAAAAGTGTATTTTTAAATGGATTTATAAATGAGGAAGTTTTTATTGAAAACCACATGGTTTTGAAGATCATGAATTTCCAAATCATGTTTTTAAATTGTATAAAGCACTATATGGTTTAAAACAAACACCTAGAGCTTGGTATGAAAGATTAAGTAAATTTTTAACTGAAAATGATTTTACAAGAGGAAATATTGATAAAACTCTATTTTTGAAAAGAAAAGACAAGGATTTATTAGTAGTACAAATATATGTTGATGATATCGTATTCGGTGCTACTAACAATCTTTTGTGTCAAGAATTTGCTAAGTTAATGCAGGGTGAATTTACTAACAATCTTTTGTGTCAAGAAAAATGTCCGGTATGCAACGTGCCTAGGTACCAAGTGGTTGGAAACAAAGGTAAAAAGATACCTTATAAAGTTATGCGGTATTTTCTAAAGTTATGGTATTTTCCACTCACACCTCGTTTGAAACGTCTATATGCCTCAAGACATACAGCTGAAGATATGAGGTGGCATTATGATAAGCGACCGATCACAGATGGGGTGTTACGACATCCAACAGATGGAGAAGCATGGAAAGATTTTGATCAAAAGTATCCTAATTTTGCCATTGAACCAAAAAATGTAAGGTTAGGTCTTGCTTCTTATGGATTCAATCAATTTGGGAACATGAGTAATGCATACAGTATGTGGCCCGTCATTTTAGTACCTTATAACTTGCCTTCATGAAAATATATGAAAAAGACATTTTTTATGATGTCGTTACTTATCACTGGTCCTAAATCTCTAGAAAGGGATATGGATATATTTTTAAGGCCAATAGTGGATGAACTTAAACATTTATGGACCGAAGGTATTGATGTATATGATGCATATACGAAAGAGAGTTTTCGAATGCATGTAGCAGTTTTATGGACTATAAATAATTTTTCAGAATACTCATTATTATTTGGTTGGAGCATAAAGGGTTATAAGGCATATCTAGTTTGTAATGAGCAAACCTCATCCAAAAAGCTGAAAGACAAGATTTGCTATATGGGACATCGCCGTTACTTGCCTATTGATCACAAGTAGCGAAATAGTAGACTCCATGATGGAAGTAGAGAGCATGGAGTCAAACCAAAAATGTTGACCAGTGAAGAAATTTTAATGCAATTAGAATACATAGCTGCTGAAAAGTCGGAAAGTATCCAAGCAATAAACATCGAAAGCGAAAGCGTGCACCAAATGAGTTGAATTGATATAAAAAGAGCATTTTCTTCGAGTTGGAGTATTGGTCATCATTAAAATTGAGACATAATTTAGATATAATGTATATTGAAAAGAATATTTGTGACAATGTTGTGGGAACTTTATTAAGCATCGAATGTAAGACAAAAGACACATATAAAGCAAGAGAGGACCTGGCTTCAATGGGGATCCGATGGGAGTTGTGGCTATAAACTCAAGGTAATAGAGTTTATAAGTCTTCTTCATCTTACACATTTACATTAGATGAAAGAAGACAATTCTATAAGTTGCTAAAATCTGTGAAGGTGCTCTATGGATATTTTTTCAATATTACAAGGTGCATAAATGAAGGTGATGGAAAGATGCAGCCCGCCGAGTCTCCAAGCCCGCCGAGTCTCGATGGATATTTTTTCAATATTCTTGATCGGTCCTTCTCGGCCTCGGCGTCTCCAAGCCCGCCAAGTCGGCCCCGACCATTCCTGGTTGGTCCCTCTCGGCCCCGGCGTCTCCAAGCCCACCGAGTTGGCCCCGACCATTCCTGGTCGCCCATCTCGGCCCCGGCGTCTCCAAGCCCGCCGAGTCGGCCCCGACCATTCCTGGTCGGCCCCTCTCGGCCCCGGCGTCTCCAAGCCCGCCGAGTCGGCCCCGACCATTCCTGGTCGGTCCCTCTCGGCCCCGTGTCTCCAAGCCCACCGAGTCGGCCCCGACCATTCCTGGTCGGCCCCTCTCGGCCCCGACGTCTCCAAGCTTGCCGAGTCGGCCCCGACCATTCATGGTCGGCTCTTCTCGGCCCTGGCGTCTCCAAGCCCGCCGAGTCGGCCCCGACCATTCCTAGTTGGCCCTTCTCAGCCCCGGCGTCTCCAAGTCTGCCGAGTCGGCCCCGATCATTCCTGGTCGGCTCTTCTCGCCCCCGGCGTCTCCAAGCCCACCGAGTCGGCCTCGACCATTCCTGGTCGGCCCCGCCCCGGCATGTCCTAGTCGGCGAAGCTGGCCCCGGCCACCCCTGGCCGACCCAGATAAGCCTCGGCTCTCCCGGGAGAGTCGAGACTTCCCGGTTTCCTCCAAATCTACCCAAACACGGTCCTGGTAGCTCGGGAAGCTACCTCTTGACCCACGCCGCTTGATAACGCCAGATCCAACTACCCACTAGCCACACTGCTGATGGGACTGGACCCAACTACCCAATAGCCCCGCTGGCTGATGGGACTTAGCCCACCAACCGCCGTTTTCTCCCTTTCCGATAAGACAGGACCCACCAACCAACGCAGATTCACGCAACTCCCAAGAACTCTGCGGACATTCCTTCTTCACGGAATCCCATGTGATCATGCCAGGGTCAACCCCTATAAAAAGGTGAATCCACTCAATAAATAGGTATGTGCGATAACCCCGAAAAAATCTCTATCCTAAGGCCCAGAGGAATCCCTCCTCCTCGGGAGCACCTTTTCATCTAAAAAGAGCTCATTTGAGCTCCTCTTCTGCTGTGACCTCAATTGCTAACTTGGGCGTCGAAGGATCTTACCGGAGAATCCTCTCTGGTCCTGGGACTTCTTTGTAGGCAACCTGATGAAGCGAAGGTTTGAGAATCAGTCCGTTCCCGACGTTCAGGACCAGTGATTGGGCGTCATCAGTTATATTTTTATTTATAACGATGAAATAAAAATTAAATTTATCATAATAACTAGTTATAACGGTGAAATATAGTTTCATCACCATGATATATTAGGATTTTTTTTTATTTTCGGTTTGTTACGGTGAAATACAGTTTCACCGTAATAAAGATACGATGAAATTTATTTTTCATCGTAATAGGTACCGTGATATATTAAGATTTTTTTTTCAATTTATTACGGTGAAATACAGTTTCGTTGTAATAAAGAGACCTATTACGATGAAATTTATTTTTTGTCGTAATAGCTACCATGATATATTAGGAAAACTATATATCACCGTAATAAAGAGACCTATTACGATGAAATTTATTTTTCATCGTAATAGGTTGATTTTTTTTTATTTTCGATTTGTTACGGCAAAATACAGTTTCGTCGTAATAAATAGACCTATTATAATAAAATTTATTTTTTATCGTAATAGGTATTACCATGATATATTAGGATTTTTTTATTTTTATTTTTGATTTGTTACGGAGAAACTGTATGTCGCCATAATAAAGAGACCCGACAAAATTTATTTTTTGTTGTAATCAGTACCGTGTTATATTAGGATTTTTTTTATTTTCAGTTTGTTACAGCGAAATACAGTTTTATCGTAATAAAGAGACCTATTATCGTAATAGGAACCGTCACTACAAGAAAATACTGCAATAGCGACGACGCATTTTTGCGTCGCTAAATTGCGACTACATTACGACGCCTCTGTGACAACAAAACATTGCGACGCAATTAGCGACGCATTAGCGACTCAATAAACCAAAAAATCAAAAAAATTAATTTTTTAATTTAACGATGCAAGAAATGCATCGTAATATTTTTAAATTTAATTTTTATAAAATATAATTATGAAATAAAAATATTGCGACTCAACTCAATGCGTCGCAAATTTTTAAAAAAATTAAATTATGTTAAATAGCGACGCATTAGTGACGTAATAAACCAAAAAATTAAAAAAAATATTTTTTATTTAGCGACGCACTAATTGCATCGCAATTATTTTAAATAAAATTAATTTTTATAAAATATAATTATGAAATAAAAATATTACGACGAATAATAGCGACTGCCCCTTCATATCCCTCAAGTCGCTCGCGCTAAGTATCGCAGCATCCAGAGACACGTGTTCGGGAGCAGTTGACAGCGGACGGGGATCAGCCACTAGAGAGGTGACATCCCTTTTGCTTGCCAAGGTGAACCCGCTCCATTTTAGGGGCGAGGGAGCATCTGATATGGCTGATCCAGCATCGTTAGGGTTAACGGTAAAGGAGACTGACGGTGTCCTGCTTCGGCATTCGGGGCATCATTTAACCTCCGAGGCCAACCTCCGATGCCCACCTCCGAGGCCAACCTCCGAGACCCACTTCGGAGCCTTCAATCTCCAAGGCCCGCTTCGGCCTTCGGGGCATCCGTCATGGTTGACCCTTGGGACCCAGTAGCTTATAGCAACGGGCCACCTGGCATGCCCACGCGGCTTGCTACTCGCCTGCTACGATGCATCGCCATGCCTCATTAAGGCGTATGGTCCACCACGCGTCCATAACAGTACGTGGCCATATTCGTTACGGCGTGTAACCCACTACTCGCCTGCGACTATGTATGGCCATATCCCGTTACGGCATACGACTCACCACTCGCCTGCGGCTACGTGCGGCCATACCTCTTAACGGCGCGTACCTGATGCAGTCGCGGCCGCCCGACACTTGTAAGACCGTATTGGCGGGTGGCAAATCAAGCAGGACACCTTTGACGTACAGTAACGATACGATCTGTCATTGTCGGCCCCTTCTTTTTGTCCATTATCAGACGGGGATATCTTGAAATCGGGAACCTTCTGGAAGCATGGAAAGGAGGAGATATGTGAACAGGCATAAAAGCTCACATTTACAAGGATGGAAGGATCCTGAACCTTAATTCTCTAAGCTTTCTTCTGCTAGCTAACTCTTGTCTGTTCACGAGTGACTGACTTGAGTATCGGAGGGTTCCCACTGGAGCATCTGATCTCCGGGACTTTTTTTGCAGGAGTCCGATGAAGAGGACCTCCATTTCCCTGGTCTTCAAAGAAAGTGACTCGGCGTCAACACTTTCTTTGTTAAGTGCATACTCTTTGACTTGTCTTAGGTGAGAGCTGACTTCAGCTGCCTGTCTAGTTATGTAAGCCAAATCCAGTTTGTAAAAATCTTTTTCCTCGGCAACTTTCCAAGCTGAACGCATCTATTTTAAGGTACTAGCATCCGAGCACATGCCAATGCACATTTGGAAGTAAGATGTTCCCAAGTCTGTGAAAAATAACGGGAGAGAGTGAGCATAGTGAATCCCCTAGCTAGCAAGTTTGCATTAATTGATTTTTAATATGGACCAGCCTCCAATTTAATTGAGTTATTGATATCTTTTTATTATAATATATATATAGATGTGAACGGTATTAGTCAAACCTACACAGTTATTCTCCACAAAAACAAAACGAAAACAAAATCCCTTCTAGCACAAGTAAGTTTCAAAACTAGTAAGGCCATTGATAATTGGCTGGAACTTTCAGAGTGCTTGCACGGAAACTCAGAGGAGACATTTGCAGGGATAAACGGAGGGAGGCAGGGGGTCCGTCCTACATGTGAAACTATGCTTTCATGTAGTGTCGTGGAAATGGAGGGATAAATGTACACAAAATTAATTGATAATAATGCCTACCTTTAGGGTAAAATTTTTATGTTTTCCAAAATATACGAGCTGGGGCTTGCAGGGTTTAGCCTATTGGCTGTCCTGGTCTCTAATGAAATCTACGTGGTTGCATGGAGTAGGTAGCAGGTGATATCAGCACAGAACATATATATATATATATATATACTTAATTATCAGATAGTTCAGTGAAAAAAGTTTTAAATAAAATAAAATAAATGGAAAGCGGGAACGCCTCACGGACGTTCGTGAATGCTCGCGTAAATAGCGAGCGTTCCCCTTGTTTTGTGCTGGCTTGACGTGTGAGCGTTCTGCGAACGCTCGCGAGACGAGCGTTTGCGGCCAACAGAAGATATTTTTTCCTTCGCTTTGAGCTCCCCGCTTCGCCCCACTTCCTGTTCTCCTCCTCGCGGCCCCAGCCATGTTCTTCAAGATCTTCAGCGGCTGCAAGGAAGGGTCGCCAAAGTCCTTTTCCAGCAAGCTGAAACAGGTCCTTGGAGGAAGTGATAGCCGAAGGCAACGAAGGATCATCTCCTCGCTCTTTTGTTGTTGGCGAAACTCCCGTTTGCTCTGGTGTTCGTGGGATGGCGGGTGTTGTGGGTTATGATGCCCACAAGCACTTATACAAAGACCTGGAGAGAAAGGACTGCATTTAAGTTCTTGAGAATAAGAGCAATCTCACCTCTTTTCCTTTTTAAAGTTATTTTCTTGTTATTTTATATTAACTAATCTTGTTTGGGCATCTAAATGAATCATTGGGTTACATCTCCACACGATCGGGCTCATGATAGAAGGTTTAGATCGAGTCAGGTCGTTGTATATTCTGCACGAAGAAGTGAACAACTTTTTTTCAGACTTAATTCTTAACTTATTTTAATTTTAATTTCTTTAAAAATTTAAAATCTTTAAACAAATTTCTAACAATGTTTAGAATTTTTTTTTGTAAAATAAAATATTTTTAATGGCTATGGATTAGTTTTTTTATCAAAGTCCTAGGAATCTTGGACTGATATTAACATCATTTGGAAATGAAAGCATATTTTAGGTGGTTGGAGTCATTATTATAATTGCTGATGCAAAAGGCCTATATAAACTAAATAAAATTCTGCAATCAGTACTTTATTTTGGACTGTCATTTTTAGTTTCTACAATTAATGTTGCCTTCAACTTTGCACCCTATTGAAGTCTCAACCATGCTTGCTTGTTAGTAACATCCCTCTCTCTATTTCTACATGAGAAATTGGCTGGTTTTCATATTGAAAACCTGCGGCAACTCGGTTTCAACTTCATAGCCTTGTTGGTTCGTTGGAGAACCTGAAATGTTGGCAACTCGGTTTCAACTTCAATCATAATGATTTCAAGCTTGGAGATTGAAGCAGTTAGGGGTGCAGATTCTATCCTCACAGAACACTACATTAATAACCAGCCCAACTTCAAACCAGGTTGACAATTTGCCCAACCAAATCCAAACTATAAGTTTGGTTGGATCTAGTTCAGGGTAACCCTGCTTGGGTTGTGCATCCCTATAACCAAAAGGTTAATTAGCAATGTTGGTGGACTTATCTTACTGATTGCAATTTATCCTTATCTAATCAAAGAGCAACCCTTATTTTTTGAAACTATAAGATGAGGAGGGAAGAGTGCAAGGTTTGACATAAGTCGCTGCAATTTTATATAGGAAACTGTGTCCTCTGAAGCACAAATTATAAACCATCTAGGAGATGTGCTGTAAAAAGCATAGTTACTTGAAGCAGGAGCTAGTCTAAGTGTGGCAGAATCAAGGGCAGAATCAAGGGCAAGAATGTGTTTCTGAATATATATTAAAGTTGTGTGTTGCCCAAGTTAGAAGTTTCTGACTACTTCAAAATAGAAGAGGGAGGATAAAAAAAAACTTATAAGGCTGTTGGATTGTGTAACATGTCCTGATGTAACTTATATAAAGATGAGGACTACATCATCGAATACTAAAATTATGATTATGTGCTGATATGACAATAGTGCTGCTTGGACTTGAGAGTATTTGAATAATCTAATTAATCTGCTTTTGTTGGCTGGATCATTTACTTTGGGTAATCTATTACTTCTGATGGGATTATTGTGTAATCCCTGTCTATCAGATGGACCCAATCAAATTCTGAGTGAAGTTTCTCTTTTGAATCATGAAGAGAAGATCATTGTTGGAGTAATAATAATAATTTAAAAAAAAGCTTCAAAAGGCTTTCGTGTGAAGCCTAGAAAGGCAGGAGTGGTATATCACTTATAATGAGTTTTCAGTACTTAGATTAACTCTTTATATTGGCATATATTTGGGATCGTAGTAGCAAATTATGTATTGTTATTGAAAATTGAGTGTTCACATGCATGTTTATGTCAGAGTTGGCATGCATGTTTCTGTCAGTAGAATGTAGTTCTGATTTATACATCACTTACTATACAGCTACAAAACTTAAAAATTTCTATGATATATTACATCTATGTACATACACATGCTTGCACTTATGCACATGATATATGCGTATTTGTATGTAAATGTATTTTTACATTATTTTATTATTCTTTAGTTACATTTTTTCTGTATGACATTATCTTGAATATCAAGCATTGCCAAGCCATATACGGCTTCGTCATAAGTCTATAAGACAACATAAGAAAAATGAAGAATAATTTTAGCATTTTAGTTCGAAAGAGGAGAGATAAGGGAATTAAAAAATAAATATCTTTTTGGATGGAAGGAAGAAAATATATATAGGCTCACATATAATTTTCTCATATTCTCTTATTAAACAAAAAAAAAGCTTTTTTTTTTTTTTGCCAACTAAATGAGGGTTAAAAAGTAATGGTGGCTAAGTGAGGGTGTCAAATTGACGAAGATATTTGACTTGAATTCAATGTTATCCTCATTCAATTTTGGTCAGATTGCTTTCCATCCTAACAAGTAGAGTATCTTTTTGAGATAAAAAGGATTATAATTTTTGGTTGCAATGGCTAGTAGAATAGCTTAGGAGCTAATGGATAAAGTTCTCTTACAAAACATATATACTAAAACTAGTTGACTTTGCAAGAATTATTAGACAAGAACCTTAGTTTCACAAGACAAAGTTTCTTTGATCATTTATTCTTTTTAAGTAAATAAAAACTTTTATTTTTTATAATTAATTTATATTAAAATAAATATAAATTACTTCATAATTATCTCATATAGATAATCATAAAGTATCAATATAGATCTTTATTACAATAATTCAGATTGCTTTGGTATTCTATAAATTTATAGTTACTTGATATATATATATATATATATATATGCATCTAAAATATTTTAAGAAAAAAAAGGGCAAAGAAACCTGCTATTCACCCACACCACCATGCTTGAATGTAATCCTTTTTCCATATTTACCATTCTAATAAAAATATCCTTTTAATTCTTAAATATCATAGAAAATATCTCATAGAAAATAGCATTCTAAACCAAGTACAATGTAGAAAAAATATATTAAAAAATGCATAAAAATAATTCTAAACCAAGTGTAACGTGCCTCTTAAACTGGCCTAGTTTGCGGATCGTCCAAATTTCATGCGCCTTTCAGGGACCTTGAAAATAATAATGTAATAAAAAAAAGATCTTAAACACCTACCGTGACACCTTGCAGTGAAATACCGCACCCGCTCACCCAACACAGGAAAGGCAAACTTTCCTTTTCTTTTTACAAATAAAAAACGTATTATATTATTTTATTTTAACAATTAGAAACCGCCAAGACATTCATGCCACCGGAAACCCCGGCGCCGCCACGCGGTGACCTCATAGCCATGATGCGCGCAGGCTAGTTCTCACGGCCACCGGTAATCTAACCGCCACCAGGTAAGCCGACAAAACTGGAAGCTCTTATGCGTGACGCGAGATTTGGCTGATGAGAGCATCACGAGGCGTGGCATCTCGGACGGACATGCGATGATTAGTGTACGCGTGGAAACTATACGCACTCGTCGAAACATTGCTCTTTCCCCGGCAACGCGAGTCTCGTGTCACACATTTCTTTATATGCTCCATTCCGTTTCGTCTTCAACAGAGGTTAGTGAGAGAGAGAGAGACGGAGAGACAGATGGGGTTGAAGGTTTACGGCCTGCTGATGTCTACGAACATGGTGAAGGTGATAGCGGCGCTGAACGAGAAGGGGTTGGACTACGAGCTCATCATCGTCCACATTACTGCAAGAAAGTATGGTATTTATGACGAATCTATTACAATAAAATATTTTTATCGTTATATGCTCATTTATAACGATGAAATAAAAATTAAATTTATTATAATAATTAGTTATAACGAAGAAATATAGTTTCACCGTAATAAAAAGACCTATTACGATGAAATTTATTTTTTATCACCATGATATATTAGGATTTTTTTTAATTTTATTTTTAATTTGTTGGTCTCGGGGTGCACCAGCATTATCTCACCCCCGAGACCCCCATCGGTCTCGAGGTGGGATCACCATATCTCAACCCCGAGACCCCCCCTCCGGTCTCGGGGTGCACCAGCATAATCTCACCCCCGAGACCTCCACCGATCTCGGGGTGGGATCACCATATCTCGACCCCGAGACCCCCCTCCGGTCTCGGGATGCACTAGCATTATCTCACCCCGAGACCCCTCTCTGGGATCACCATATCTCGACCCCGAGACCCCTCCTCCAGTCTCGGGGTGCACCAGCATTATCTCACCCCCGAGACCCCCACCGGTCTCGGGGTGGGATCACCATATCTCGACCCCGAGACCCCCCCTCCGATGGTGCACCAGCATAATCTCACCCCCGAGACCCCCACCGGTCTCGGGGTGGATCACCATATCTCGACCCCAAGACCCCCCTCCGGTCTCGGGGTGCACTAGCATTATCTCACCCCCGAGACCCCCACTGGTCTCGGGGTGGGATCATCATATCTTGACCCCGAGACCCCCCTCCGGTCTCGGGGTGCACCAGCATTATCTCACCCCCGAGACCCCCCTCCGGTCTCGGGGTGCACCAGCATTATCTCACCCCCGAGATTCCCTTCGGTCTCAGGGTGGGATCACCATATCTCGACCCCGAGACCCCCCTTCGGTCTCGGGGTACACTGGCATTATCTCATCCCCGGGACCCCCTTCGGTCTCGGAATGAGATCACTATCTCTCGACCACGAGACCCCCTTTCGGTCTCAGGGTGCGCGGGCATCATCAGCGTTTAGCACGCAGACCAGCCTTCGAACCAAACGACAGCTCCGGGCCACCTGGCGCGCCCATGTGACTCTCCATGCTTCACGTGACTCTCCGTGCTCCACGTGACTCTCTGTGCGCCCATGGCTGCTTGCGGCCATGCCTCATAACGGTGTATGGTGCACTGCATGTTCCTGTGCGTGACTGTGCCCCGTTACGGAGTACGACTCGCTACCACTTGCAACTATGCGCGGTCATGTCAAGCAACGGCGCGCATCAAATACAACCGCGGCTACTAGACACGTGTGACACCATGTTGGCAGGTATCATGGGACGCCTCCGGCGCACAATGATGATACGACGGCAATCTTCGGAACAGCAAGATGGATATTCAGATAGGTATAAAAGCACACGCCCGCACTATAAGTAGGGATCCGAACTTTGGTTTTCTAGCTTTCTTCCTCCTAGCAAAACCCTAACTGTCTCAGCTCCTTTCCGCTGAGCGGTTCTTGTCTGATCCCAAGTAACTGACTTGAGCGTCGGAGGGTCCCTACCGGAACAACCGGTCTCCAGGGACTTTTCTTGCAGGGGTCCAGAGAGAAGGATGTCCGTCTTCCCTGACGTTTGAAGAAGGTGACTTGGCGTCATCAAATTGGCGCGCAGGAAGGAGGAGGAAAGAGAAAGACATCGAACCAGCAGTCTACATTCCCTCTCTTCAAGCTCTTGAAGCCATGGTGACGACCCGAACGAAGGGAGTTTCTGCTGGTTACGCTGGGAGGCAGCGCCGCGGGGCCGGTCCACCAGCGGAGGCCCCCCCGGCTCTCGCAGCCAGTATTCCGCCGCTGCGCCCCCAGGAGGCAAGGCCTTCCGCTCCTCAAGTCGATGTCCCTGTGCCTCCTCTGCAGCAGTTCCAAGAAGATCAATTCGCCGCCCTGGCCACGCAAGTCCAGTCTTTGGCGGCTGCGATTCAAGGCCTGTAGCACCAGTAGGCGGCCGCGCAGCAACTGGAGCCGAATCCATCTGTCCCAGGGGTGGTGCAACCCAGCCAGCATTCCTCCTAGAGGAGATCGCCAGTGCCTGGGGATCGCCACCATCGATCTTTGCCCAAGCCTCACCATCACGAAGCCTCTAAGAGAC
Source organism: Calamus simplicifolius (assembly GCA_900491605.1). Classification (NCBI taxonomy): domain Eukaryota; kingdom Viridiplantae; phylum Streptophyta; class Magnoliopsida; order Arecales; family Arecaceae; genus Calamus; species Calamus simplicifolius. The sequence continues at coordinate 55,159 of UESW01002262.1, forward strand.
ACCGGTCTCCTTCCCGCCACGCTAGTGTCTCTCCTAAGCGGTGGCACGGGAAGGAGGCGGAGCATCCTCGTCGGCATCGTCGTCCCCGTTCTCCATCTTCCGAATCTTCGGGAGAAGGCTCTTTTGATGGCCGGATGCCTCGTCGAGTCGAGCGTCGACTCGATGAATATAATCAGAGGCTGGAGGAGCTTAGCCGTCGGATCACCCACCTGCCGGAAACGGACTACGATAGTCGGTCTCCCTTGTCTCGCCGCATCATGGAGGAGCCCATCTCCCCCAAGTTCCACCTGCCCCAGCTAGATCCATACGACGGGACCACAGACCCCTTGGACCACCTGGAAAGCTATAAAGTTCTCATGCAAGTCCAGGGGCCACTGACTCGCTTATGTGCATTGCCTTCTCGGCCACCCTGAAGAAGGCCGCTCGAGCTTGGTACTCCCGTCTGCCGCCACGAAGCATCGATTCCTTCCGCCAGTTGGAGAGGGCTTTCCTGGCCCATTTTGATGCCTGCCGAAAGATTCCAAGGGTGGCGGACAGCCTCTTCGCCGTCCAGCAGAAGAGCGGTGAGTCCCTACGGGACTACGTCGCTTGGTTTAAAGAAGCAGCTCTAGAGGTCTACAACCTTGAAGACTCGGTGGCCACCTTAGCCTTGAAGCAGGGGCTCCGCCCGTCTCGCTTCGCGTACTCCCTTGATAAGAAGCCGCTGGGTTCCTATGCTGAGCTTCTGATTCGGGCCCAGAAGTACATCCGGGTTGATGAGGCCGACTTTTCCCGATGTGAGGCTGGTGGGAACGTCCCCAAGAAGTCGGCCCGATCGGAACCTGCCGAAGCTCGCCCCAGGAAACCTGAGCCTCCTCGCCGGCCAGATAACCGCCCCCGAGCCCCTGCACCAAGAGACGGACCCTACACCCCATTGCTCGCCTCGATATCTCAGATCCTGCTCGAGATTGAAGGGGAGTCCTATCTGCAGCGCCCTCCTCCCGTGAACCAGAAGATCCCCCGGAACAAGAACCTCTATTGCCGCTACCATCGGGACCACGACCACGACACCGACGAGTGCCGCCAGCTGAAGAAGGCTATTAAAGACCTTATCCAGCGGGGCCACCTAGGAAAGTTTGTCCAGAGGAACAACCTGGGAGCTCCTGGCCCGTTAGCACCCCTGCTGCCGGTGATCGACAATGCCCCGACGGAGAAGACGGTGGCGTGATTTCCTGGGGGCCAGGAGGCCCATCGAAGAGGCTAAGAGGGGAGGGGGAGTCGGAGTCTGTAATTCCTTTCTTTGAAAAGGACTTAGATGGGGTAGTGAACAAAAATGATGATAGCGTTGTCATGTATATGACGATCGCTAAACATCTTGTAAAAAGAATTCTAGTTGACAATGGGAGTTCTGTGGATGTTTTGAACTACGACGCTTTTGTTCGCATGAACCTGTCACCTGATCTACTCTGGCCTATCGCCATGCCTCTGATGGGATTTACGGGAGATTCTGTAAAAGTTGAGGGGGAGGTCACTCTCCCTGTGACGGCTGGCACAGCCCCGTGCCAAAGCACTGTTTTCATGAAGTTCTTGGTGGTTCGCGTGCCCCTCGCATACAACACGATCCTCGGGAGGCCCGGGCTCAACCTCTTGGATGTTGTCATATCCACTAAGAGGCTCCTCGTGAGGTTTTCCACCAGTAGAGGAGTCGAAAAGATGCGGGAGAGCAGAATCCACCTACACTTTGCTATCACTTGGCCCCTAGTCCGCAGGGGGCAGCGCCCACACCAGTACTGAGATTGGACCCCCAAGACCTGGAGAGAAGAGGAGAGCCGGCCGACCGACTGCTTACCTTCCCCCTCGGGGAGGACCCAGCAAGAACAGTCCGGATTGGAGCCCTACTCCCAGAGGAGGCTCGTGACCGGCTCCTCACCTTTCTGCGGGTTAATGCGGACGTCTTCGCCTGGTCGGCGTCCGACATGCCGGGGATTCCAGAGGAGGTGATTACCCACTAACTCAACATTCGGACGAGGTGCCGACCTATCCGATAGAAGAAAAGGAGTTTCACCCCCGACCGATAAAAAGCCGTGGATGAGGAGGTGCGAAAGCTGCTGGCGGCCGGTCACATCCGCGAGGTGCATTACCCGGACTAGCTGGCGAATGTCGTGATGGTTCGCAAGGCTAGCGGGAGCTGGAGGATGTGCGTGGACTTCACCGACCTCAACAAGGCATGCCCCAAGGACAGCTTCCCGCTGCCCCGGATCGACCAGCTTGTGGACGCCACGTCCGGGCATGAAACCCTTAGTTTCATGGATGCATTCTCGGGATATAATCAAATCAGGATGAACCCGGCGGATGAAGAAGCAACTTCCTTTATTACAGAAAAGGGGATTTACTGTTATAAGGTGATGTCGTTTGGGTTGAAAAATGCCGGGGCCACCTATCAAAGATTGATGAATAAGGTCTTTGAGGACCAGATAGGGTGTAACATGGAGGTGTATATGGATGATATGCTGACCAAGAGCATCAGTGCAGCTGACCATGTCGCCGATCTCGAGGAGACCTTTAATAACCTGAGCCGGTATCGGATGAGGCCTAACCCCCATAAGTGCGCCTTTGGAGTGGCGGCAGGCAAGTTTCTAGGTTTCATGGTAACCCAGCGAGGGATTGAAGCCAACCCTGACAAGATCAAGGCTATCTTGGAGATGAGGCCTCCAGCCAATAAGAAGGAGGTGCAACGCCTGACTGGGAGGGTGGCGGCTTTAAGTCGTTTCATATCAAGATCGACAGAAAGGTGCATGCCTTCTTTAAGGCGCTGCGCAAGGTCAACGGCTTCGAGTGGACAAAGGAGTGTCAGGGTGCCTTTGAAGAGTTGAAGCAGTTTCTATCCACTCCCCCACTGTTGTCCAAGCCTAAGAATGGAGAGGAGCTCTTCTTATATTTGCAGCCTCCCCCGAAGCTGTCAGCTCTGTGCTCGTGCGCATGGATGTTGATGGGGTCTAGAAGCCAATCTATTACACCAGCAAGGTCCTTCATGATGCCGAGATGGGGAAGGACAAAAGGCTAACATGGAGAAAGAAATGGCGGGGGGCGATTCTCAGGTTGCAAAGGGAGCAGAGGACCAGAGGAAGAAGATAACTGAAGTAAAATGATGAGTATTCAGCCTTCGTCCGGGTTTTGTCAAGTTTCAAATCGTTCCGCCTCGATTTGTCAGCCACGCGGACTCCCGCTATAGGCTGGGCTGCCTCGGTAGGCGTCCGACAAGTGGAACAAACCGCCTCCAGCCAATGATGGGACACCGCTGACGTTAGCGCTATGATGGCAATGATGGCGGCCGCTTTTCGCGGGTTTCAAAAGGACAACCCCGCCTCGAGGGCGATCGCGGTAGATCGGACGGACAGTAGCGACTGCCCCTTCATATCCCCCAAGTTGCCCACGCTAAGTTATCGCAGCATCCTCAAACACGTGTCCGGAAGTAGTTGGCAGCGGACGGGGATCAGCCACTAGGGAGGTGACACCCCTTTCGCTTCGCCAAGGTGGACCCGCTCGTCTCAGGGGCGAAGGGGCATCTGATATGGCTGATCCAGCACCGTTAGGGTTAACGGTAAAGGAGACTGACGGCGTCTCGCTTTGGCCTTCGGGGCATCATTTAACCTCCGAGGTCCACCTCCGAGGCCAACCTCCGAGACCCGCTTCGGAGCCTTCAACCTCGGAGGCCCACTTCGGCCTCCGGGGCATCCGTTATGGTCTGGCCCTTGGGACCCAGTAGCTTATTGCAACAGGCCATCTAGCACGCCCACGTGGCTCGCTACTCGCTTGCTACGATGCATCGCCATACCTCATTAAGGCGTATGATCCACCACGCGTCCATAACAGTACGAGGCCATACCTCGTTACGGCGTGCAATCCACTACTCGCCTGTGACTACGTATGACCATATCCCGTTACGGCATACAACTCACCACTCACCTGCGGCTGCATGGCCATACCTCTTAATGATGCGTACCTGATGTAGTCGCGGCCGTCCGACACTTATAAGACCGTATTGGCGGGTGGCAAATCAAGCAGGACACCTCTGATGCACAGTAACGATACGACTTGTCACTGTCGGCCCTTACTTTTTGTCCGTTATCAGATGGGGATATCTTGAAATCGGAAACCTTTTGGAAGCATGGAAAGGGGGAGATCTGTGAACAGGTATAAAAGCTCACATTTACAAGGAGGGAAGGATCATGAACCCTAATTCTCTAAGCTTTTTTCTGTTAGCTAACTCTTGTCTGTTCACGAGTGACTAACTTGAGCGTCGGAGGGTCCCTACCGGAGCATCCAGTCTCCGTAGACTTTTCTTGCAGGAGTCCGGTGAGGAGGACCTCCATTTCCCTGGTCAACACTTTCTTTGTTAAGTGCATACTCTTTGACTTGTCTCAAGAGAGAGCTGACTTCAGCTGCCTGTCTAGTTATGTAAGCCAAATCCAGTTTCTAAAAATTTTTTTCCTTGGCAACTTTCCAAGCTGAACGCATCTATTTTAAGGTACTAGCATCCGAGCACATGCCAATGCACATTTGGAAGTAAGATGTTCCCAAGTCTGAAAAATAACGGGAGAGAGTGAGCAAAGTGAATCCCCTAGCTAGCAAGTTTGCATTAATTGATTTTTAATCTGGACCAGCCTCCAATTTAATTGAGTTATTGATATCTTTTTATTATATATATATAGATGTGAACGGTATTAGTCAAACCTACACAGTTATTCTCCACAAAAACAAAACGAAAACAAAATCCCTAGCACAAGTAAGTTTCAAAACTAGCAAGGCCATTGATAATTGGCTGGAACTTTCAGAGTGCTTGCACGGTGATGACGCCAAATCACCGGCCTCGAACGTGCGATCGTCTCCTCCAGTGAGCTCCTCGCGCCTGCAAGCAAGTCCCGGGGGCCGGAGGGGGCCCCAGCGGGACCCTCCGACGCTCAAGTCAGTGGTCTGGGCATCAGCCGTGAGCTTGAGGAAGCTCGAAAGAAAAGAGAGAGAGAGGCCCAGAGAGGAGTTTTCTCTGTGTGAGCATTTTGGAGTGCTATGAGTGTGTTACCCCTCTGGTCGAGGTCCCTCTTACCTTTTTATAGATGCTTGGAATCCGTGGGCTTGGGGCGTGATCACTTGTCAGAGCATTAATTGATTGACAGTAAGGTGGAGCTTACCTCTATATGACGTGTCACGCCACGGGCCGTGTCCTGTCAGAGTAGGTGGTCGCAGGGCATGGCCGATCGTTACGGCGCTTGCCAAACATGTCCCCTACGTTACCTTTTTGGTTGTCCTATGTGGACAGTGATGGGTGACAGTCAGTCGTGTGGATCCCAAGGTACAGCCGTTGGGGGAGAAGGATGATGTTGAGTTGAAACCAACTGTCCCTCGTAGGGTGTTGAGTATGGAGTGCTTGCGTGGCCCTACTCATGTGCTTGGATGAGCTTGCATGGCACTGTTCACATACAAGGCTCCGTTCACTTACTTGCATGGCACTGTTAACGGCAAAGGAGCTTGACAGCCGTCGGGGTTCGGCCTTGGAAGTGTCGCCCCTGGAGGGGTCGGCCCAGGAGGGGTCGGCCCCGGGAGGTCGACCCTGGGGGGGTCGGCCCTGGAGGGGTCGGCCCTGGGAGGTCGACCCTGGTGGGGTCGGCCCTGGAGGGGTCGGCCCTGGGAGGTCGACCCTGGGGGGGTCAACCCTGGAGGGGTCGGCCCTGGGAGGTCGACCCTGGGAGGTCGGCCCTGGGGGGTCGGCCCTGGAGGGGTCGGCCTTGGGAGGTCGACCCTGGGGGGGTCGGCCCTGGAGGGTTGGCCCTGGGAGGTCGACCCTGGGGGGGTCGTCCCTGGGAGGGGTCGGCCCTGGGAGGGGTCGGCCCTGGAGGGGTCGGCCCTGGGAGGTCGGCCCTGGGGGGGTCGGCCATGGAGGGGTCGGCCATGGGAGGTCAACCCTGGGGGGGTCGGCCCTGGAGGGTCAGCACTGGGAGGTCGACCCTGGGGGGTCGGCCCTGGAGGGGTCGGCCCTGGGAGGTCGGCCCTGGGGGGGTCGGCCCTGGAGGGGTCGGCCCTGGAGGGGTCAGTCCTGGGGGGTCGGCCCTGGGGGGTCGGCCCTGGAGGGGTCGACCCTGGGGGGGTCGGCCCTGGAGGGGTCGACCCTGGGGGTCGGCCCTGGGAGGTCGGCCCTAGGAGGTCGACCCTGGGGGGGTCGACCCTGGGGGGTCGGCCCTGGAGGGGTCGGCCCTGGGAGGTCGACCCTGGGGGTCGACCCTGGGGGGTCGGCCCTGGAGGGTCGGCCCTGGGAGGGGTCGGCCCTGGAGGGGTCGGCCCTGGGAGGGGTCGGCCCTGGAGGGTCGGCCCTGGGAGGTCGACCCTGGGGGGGTCGGCCCTGGGCCCTGGAGGGTCGGCCCTGGGAGGTCGACCCTGGGGGGGGTCGGCCCTGGAGGGGTCGGCCCTGGGGGGGTCGGCCCTGGAGGGTTGGCCCTGGGAGGTCGACCCTGGGGGGTCGGCCCTGGAGGGGTCCGCCCTGGGAGGTCGACCCTGGGGGGTCGGCCCTGGAGGGGTCGGCCCTGGGAGGTCGACCCTGGGGGGTCGGCACTGGAGGGATCGGCCCTGGGAGGTCGACCCTGGGGGGGTCGGCCCTGGAGGGTCGGCCCTGGGAGGTCGATCCTGGGGGGGTCGGCCCTGGAGGGGTCAGCCCTGGGAGGTCGACCCTGGGGGGTCGGCCCTGGAGGGGTCGGCCCTGGGAGGTCGACCCTGGGGGGGGGTGTTGAGAAGGAGAGCCAAGGGAAGATGCTCGCGACACTTCTTTCCGTTAAATCCTCTTCAAGCCATTATGACCATTTCTGCACCATTAAAGGCTCCAGCCCATTGACTCAGACCGAGCATTAATGACGTAAGGTGGCCTTTGGGAAACCCATACATACGACGTGACCTCTTATTCTCTTTCTTCGTTAAGGTGGCCTTTGGGAAACCCATACACACGACGTGACCTCTTATTCTCTTTCTTCGTTATGACGAGAGCAATGCCATGGATGGGTGTGGGGAGCTCCTTCACGATTCTCTAACGGCGTTGGATCAGCCATATCACATGGAAACTCAGAGGAGACATTTGCAGGGATAAACGGAGGGAGGCAGGGGTCCGTCCTACATGTGAAACTATGCTTTCATGTAGTGTCGTGGAAATGGAGGGGATAAATGTACACAAAATTAATTGATAATAATGCCTACGTTTAGGGTAAAATTTTTATGTTTTCCAAAATATACGAGCGATCTTTTTCATTTGCTAGATGTTTTGCTTTCGCGTGAGCTGGGGCTCGCAGGGTTTAGCCTATTGGCTGTCCTGGTCTCTAATGAAATCTACGTGGTTGCATGGAGTAGGTAGCAGGTGATATCAGCACAGAACATATATATATATATAAACTTAATTATCAGATAGTTCAGTGAAAAAAGTTTCAAATAAAATAAAATAAATGAAAGGCGGGAACGCCTCATGGACGTTCGTGAACGCTCGCGTAAGTAGCAAGCGTTCCTCTTGTTTTGCGCTGGCTTGATGTGCGAGCGTTCTGCAAACGCTCGTATTTACGCGAGCATTCCCCTTGTTTTGCGCTGGCTTGACGTGCGAGCGTTCGTTGACGTGCGAGCGTTCCGCAAACGCTCGTATTTACGCGAGCGTTCCCCTTGTTTTGCGCTGGCTTGACATGCGAGCGTTCTGCGAACGCTCGCGAGACGAGCGTTTGTGGCCAACAGAAGATATTTTTTCCTTCGCTTTGAGCTCTCCGCTTCGCCCCACTTCCTGTTCTCCTCGCAGCCCCGGCCATGTTCTTCAAGATCTTCAGCGGCTGCAAGGAAGGGTCACCAAAGTCCTTTTCCAGCAAGCTGAAACAGGTCCTTGGAGGAAGTGATAGCCGAAGGCAATGAAGGATCATCTCCTCGCTCTTTTGTCGTTGGTGAAACTCCCGTTTGCTCTGGTGTTCGTGGGATGGCTGGTGATGTGGGTTATGATGCCCACAAGCACATATACAAAGACCTGGAGAGAAAGGACTGCATTTGAGTTCTTGAGAATAAAAGCAATCTCACCTCTTTTCCTTTTTAAAGTTATTTTCTTGTTATTTTATATTAACTAATCTTGTTTGGGCATCTAAATGAATCATTGGGTTACATCTCCACACGTCATGATAGAAGGTTTGGATCGAGTCAGGTCGTTGTATATTAGAGATAGTTCACCAACAACCTGCACGAAAAGGCAAAAATTGATCCTTAAGACAGTGTCTAACACGCCTCCTTCTCAACTTATTTTGATTTTAATTTCTTTAAAAATTTAAAATCTTTAAATAAATTTTTAACAATTTTTAGGATTTTTTTTGTAAAATAAAAATATTTTCTAACAACTAAGGATTAGTTTTTTATCAAAGTCCTAAGAAATCTTGGATTGATATTAACATCATTTGGAAATGAAAGCATCTTTTAGGTGGTTGGAGTCATTATTATAATTGCTGATGCAAAAGGCCTATATAAACTAAATAAAATTTTGCAATCAGTACTTTATTTTGGACTATCATTTTTAGTATCTACAATTAATGTTGCCTTCAACTTTGTGATAGCGAATACAACAAATATTAGTACGGCCAAGCATGCAGTTACGATAATCAAAATCAACACAGAATAATAATAGAAATCAAAATCCAAAAGAAAACAATGAGAGACGAGGATTTTACGTGGTTTATCCAAATTGGGCTACGTCCACAGTGGCACAGGATCTGCAAGGCTTCATACAAGCCCTCAAAACACACTCTCTCAGAAACTCTTATGATCTCACTAAAAGATTATAGAATCCTTTTTTTTCTCTATCTGCAGTCCCTCGAGGTCCTCCAATTTATTTCACACGTTCGAACTCCCACACGAAATTTTTGTGGCGGATGATTGGCGTCTTAAATCCTCCTCCAAAAGCTCCCTTCGGTTGGATAATGGCCAAAACATCATCAACTAACTCCTCAAAATCTATCTAAATCTCATGTTTGTTACTTTTGGATAATAACCAAAAGATCCTCAACTAACTTCCCAAAATCTATCCAAATCTCATGTTTGTTACTTTTGGATAATGATTGATTTGCCAACTCCTTCCTTTGTCAAACCTTTGTAACATCTTGATGAAATTAAGCTCCATCCATAACAATCTCCCACTTGAAGATTAATGACATCAATCTTAGATCTACCTTCTTTCTTTATGATGCGCTCTCCTGATCTATCTCTTGGAAAGCTTCACCAAGTTGCAACAAAGACTTAACTTGTCTCTGCTCACAACCTTGGTGAACATATCTACAGGGTTTTTAGCTCCATCAATTTTCTCCAGCTTCAACTGCTCCTTATCCAATGCACTGCGTATAAAATGATACCTAAGCTGAATATGCTTGGTTCTTGCATGAAATGCTGGATTCGCCAAGTGAACTGCGCTCTGGCTGTCGCTCCATAATGTATTACACTTGTGCTCCTTGCTGAGCTCCTTCATCAACCTCTGTAACCAGATCATCTCTTTACTAGCTTTAGTGATTGCCACATACTCATCTTATATAGTTGATAATGCCACTATCTTCTGCAACTGAGATACCCAGTTTATTGATGTATCACCGACAGTGAAAACATAACCAGTGGTGCTCCTTCCACTGTCTCTATCATCAGAGTGATCTGCATCTACAAATCCCTGTAAAAGACTATCATCTCCATAGCACAAACTGTAAGTTGATGTACTCCTGAGATATCTCAAGATCCACTTCACTTCATTCCAGTGCTCCTTGCCTGGATTCTGCATGTACCTGCTGACTGCTCCCACTGCTTGTGCGATATCCGATCTTGTACAAACCATTGCATACATTAGACTTTCCATGGTTGAGGCATATGAAACTCTAATCATCTCATCCCTTGCCTTCTGAGTTGTTGGACATAACTGCTCTGAGTTGTTGGACATAACTGCTTGCTGAGCTTGAAGTGTGCTACCAAAGGTGTTAACACTGTCTTTGCATTCTTCATATGAAACATCTTCAGTACCATCTCTATATAATCCTCCTGAGATAGCCACAGCTTCCGTTGCTTCCTATCTCTGTTGATCCTCATGCCAAGAATCTACTTCACCTTTCCCAAATCCTTCATTGAGAACTTCTTTGCCATCAGTTTCTTGAGCTCTTCTATCTTCCTCATACTGGAACCTGCTACAAGCATATCGTCCATATACAAGGATAAAATAATAAACTCATTTGTAATGTACCTCTGAAAGTAGACACAATAATCTGACTAGCATCTGGTGAAGCTTTTCTCTAGCATGAAACTATCAAACTTGAGGTACCATTGCCGCGGAGCCTAATTTAGACCATACAAACTTTTCTTCAATCTGCAGACCATGTCATCCTTTCCCCTGACCTGGAAACCTTCTGGCTGGTGTATGTATAGCTCCTCCTTCAAATCTCCACGAAGAAATGTTGTCTTCACATCTAACTGCTCTAGATGAAGATCCTCCACTGCTACCATGCTCAGAATCACCCTGATGGATGTCATCTTGACTAATAGGAAAAAGATCTCCTGGAAGTCAATTCCCTTTTTCTGTGCATAGCCCTTCACAACTAACCTTGCCTTGTATCTCTTGGTACCATCGATTTCATTCTTCATCTTGTACACCCATTTGTTGAAAAGAGCTTTCTTGCCAGTGGGTAACTTCACAAGATCCCAAGTCTTGTTTTGCTTTAAAGAGTCAATCTCCTCTTTCATAGTCAACTCCCACTTGACCTTAGCTTCATCCTGCATGGCTTCAACAAAACATTCTGGCTCTCCAGAAATAAAACATAATCATTAGCAGAATACCTCTGTGATTGCCTGGTAACCCTCGTGGTCTTCCTCAACTGTGGGGACACCGGCTGAGGTACCGATGTATGCATGTGGCTGTCTGTTCTAACCACATCTTCCTCTACATCCTTGGAGTTTCCATCTTCAGTTTGCATTCGGAGAATTTCTTCATCTCTGACAGGATCGAGTTCTATAAACTCCTATTTCTTTTCTTCCACTGCATCCTTCCTATCTTTGTAAGTATGCTCTTCATCAAATACCACATTCCTGCTCCGAATGATCTTATTGTTCTGGAAATCCCAGGCCATCGTATCCAATGAAAATACACTTTGTAGACTTGGAGTCTAACTTACTCTTCTGTTTCTCAATCAGAGAATAAGCAATGTAGCCAAATACTTTAAAAAAAGAAAGTTTTACATATTTTTCTGTTCAAACCTCCTCTGAAATCCCACCATCTAATGCACTGGATGGACTCCTGTTGATCTAATACATTGCAGTGTCCAGTGCTGTCGCTCAAAAATATGTGGGTAGACCTGAGTCAAACCTCATACTCCTCTCTCTTAAGAATGGTCTTGTTCATTCTTTCTGCCACACCATTCTGCTTTGGTGTCCCTGGGACGATCTTGATCCTTCTGATTCCATGCTCTGCGCTGTAGACATCAAACTCCCTGCTGCAGTATTCACCACTATTATTTGTCTTGAGACACTTGAGACTTGCTCCAGTCTGGCTTTCACACATGACTCTCCATATCTTGAAGATGCCAAAGACATCAGACTTTTCCTTCATAGCAAACACCCAGACTTTCCTGTTGAAATCATTACAAATGTGACAAAGTACTTATTGCCCGCATATGATGCCACTGGTGTTGGACCCTAGACATCTGAATGAACCAACTCCAGCCTTTCAGTCTTCTTCTGAGTTCTTGCTAACTAAAAACTCATTGCTTTCTGCTTACCATAGATACACTCTTCACAAAATTCTAGATTCACCTTTTTTAGCCCAGGTAGAAGCTCTCTCCTGTGTAGAATATTCAAGTTCTTCTCACTAAGATGATCGAGCTTCCTGTGCCATAATGTAGTCATTGTACCAATGTCTCCTGCTGCCACTGAAACTGAACTCTTCTGCCAAGAAGTAGAGAGTGCATGTCCGCTTCCCTTTGACAACAACCATAGACCCTTTAGTAATTTTCCACTGAGAATTACCAAAAACGGATACATAACCCTCAACATCAAGCTGACTGATAGAAATTAGGTTTTTCTTTAACTCTGGGATGTATCTGACTTGTGCAAGTCTCAATTCTCCATCTGTCACTGGCTTCAGTACAATTGTTCCTCTACCAACAATTCTGCATTGCTGTCCATTGCTAGCTGTGACATGACCAAAATCTCCTTGGACAAAATCCAAAAATAGGTCTCTTTGAGCTGTAATGGTAAGAAGTCCCTGAGTCTACAAACCACTTTCCTCTGCTCTTGGACTGGCCTTTCTCTGACTTCTTCCTCTCCTATGATCTTCCTCTGGTATTCACCATGAGTGTAGTACTTGTAGAAGTCCCACCCATAGCCTTTCTTCTCATCTCATCATTCAATATACAACTATCTTCTCATCTCATCATTCAATATACAACTAACCGCATCATTGAATGTAAGGATACCTGATACCGAGTTGCTGATTGTCATCACAAGATTGTCCCAACTCTCTGACAGGGAACATAAGAAAAGAAGCGCCCTGAATGAATCATCAAAAGCAACAGAGACCGACTCCAATTGATTAATCATCGAGTTGAACTCGTTCAGATGCTCCGTCATTGAACTATTCTCAACCATCTTCAAATTGAAGAGCTTTTTCATAAGAAATATCTTATTTGAGGTGAAAGGTTTTTCATATAGCTTTGTTAAAGCGATCATCATATCCACGGTGGTCTTTTCCTTTGCAATATTATATGCCACTTGAGGTATCAACGACAATCTGATTGTGCCTAGGGCTTTCCTATCCAGAATCATCCAATCTGAGTTGCTCATTGAATCCAACTTCTTTCCCTCTAATGGAAGGTAAAGATCCTTTTGATATAGGTAGTCCTCAATTTGCATCCTTCACCATCCGAAATTATGACCATAGAATTTTTTGATTTTGATCTTGTCTTCTACCATCTCTATGTTGATTTGTTTGACCGTAATAATATGAAGAAAACCAAGCTCTGATACTAATTTGATAGGGAATACAACAAATATTCCTCTAATAAGATTGCTATTAGTACGGCCAAGCACGTAGTTACGATATAATCAAAATCAATACACAGAATAATAATAGGAACCAAAATTCAAAAGAAAATAGTGAGAGACAAGGATTTTACGTGGCTCACTCAAATTGGGCTACGTCCACGGCGGTACAGGATCTGTAAGGCTTTACTAAGAGTTGAATCAGGTACAATCCCTCAAAATACTCTCTCAGAAACTCTTATGATCTTACTAAAAGATTACAGAACCCTTTTTTTCTCTCTCTCTCTGCAGCCCCTAGACGTCCTCACCGAGCCTCCAATTTATTTCACATGTTCGGAACTCCCACATGAGATTTTTGTGGTGGGCGGTTGCAGCTAAGATGACGCCTCAAATCCTCCTCCAAAAGCTTCCTTCGGTGACTTTGGATAATGGCCAAAACATCCTCAACTAAATCCCCAAAATCTATCCAAATCTCATGTTTGTTACTTTTGGATAATGACCAAAACATCCTCAACTAACTCCCCAAAATCTATCCAAATCTCATGTTTGTTACTTTCGGATAATGACTGATTTGTCAACTCCTTCCTTTGTCAAACCTTCGTAACCTTCGTGAACTCTAATTTGGGACTTTCTCTTAATGAAATTAAGCTTCATCCATAACACTTTGCACAAGTCTCAACCATGCTTGCTTGTTAGTAACATCTCTCTCTCTGTTTCTGCATGAGAAATTGGCTGGTTTTCATATTGAAAACCTGTGGCAACTCGGTTTCAACTTCAGAGCCTTGTTGGTTCATTGGAGAACTGAAATCATAATGATTTCAAGCTTAGAGATTGAAGCAGTTAGGGGTGCAGAGTCTGTACTCACAGAACACTACATTAATAACCAGCCCAACTTCAAACCAGGTTGAGAATTTGCCCAACCAAATCCAAACTATAAGTTTGGTTGGATCTAGTTCAGGGTAACTCTGCTTGCGTTGTGCATCCCTATAACCAAAAGGTTAATTAGCAATGTTGGTGGACTTATCTTACTGATTGCAATTTATCCTTATCTAATCAAAGAGCAACCCTTATTTTTTGAAACTATAAGATGAGGAGGGAAGAGTGCAAGGTTTGACATAAGTCACTGCAATTTTATATAGGAAACTGTGTCCTCTGAAGCACAAATTATAAACCATCTAGGAGATGCGCTGTAAACCATCTATTATTATTAATGGCAGTCTGACGGAGTTTTTTCCCTCTGTTGTTGGTCTTCGACAAGGATGCCCTCTCTCTCCGTTCCTTTTTGTGCTGTGTGCTGATGATCTGTCTCGTGCTCTTCATCAAGTGGTTGAGGCGTCTATTTTGATACCTTATATGCCTGGCCCCACGGACCTCCTCTCACCCACCTTCTCTTTGCTTATGATTGCATTTTGCTTAGCCCAACTTCTGTTTAGAATGCAGCCACTTGTTCTGCTATCATTTAGTCTTATTGTCGAAATTCGGGGCAACGGGTTAACCTGCAGAAATCTATTATCTGCTTCAGCCCATCGACCTCTCCCCGCTGTCGTGCTACCATTTCTCAGTTGTTAGGGATCTCCACTTTCTCTGATCGTCTGAGCTATCTTGGAATCCCTATTTCGGACCGACGGCCTCGTCAGCTTGATTTTGGGGACCTGGATCATTGGATTTCTGCTCGGTTGGATCGATGGCAAGTTTTGGATCTTTCTATGATGGGGCGTATTACCCTGATCCGATCTATTTTTACTTCGCTGCCTCTCTATCTGTTATCCAATGCTATGATCCCGACTACCTATCTCCGACGGATTGAGAGACGTATTAGGGATTTTCTTTGGACGTCCATGCAGGGGGGCCATGGTCTTCATCTTTTTCTGGGAGATTGTTTGTTTGCTTATTTTCGAGGGTGGTCTTGGGATTCAGTCTTTGGTGCTCCGTCGTGAGGCTATTATAGCGAGACATGCTTCCAGATTTCTGTTGGACCCTAATTGTTTCTGGAGTTCTGTCATGCGTGGCAGATACGGTGGCTGGTCTTCTAGCTCGACTTTTAGCTTCCCCCGTGGATGTTCCTTCTTTTAGCATGCGATCTGTCAGGCTGCTTCTACTGTTATGACTGATATCCATTGTATGATTGGAATGGGACTTCAGTTGATGTTATTCAGGATACATGGATAGCTGATCTCCCTCTATCTCGATGGCCGACTTTTTTTAGCTATGAAGTTGAACCCCCTCTGCATGTTTCAGCTTTGATTAACCAAGGGAATGCTGGATGGAATGCCTCTATGGTACATCGTCTGTGTGGGACTGAGCTGGCGCAAAGGATCCTTGCCATGCCTCTTCCTATTTCTGCTGGCTCGAATATTAGGCTTTGGCGTCGTTCCTATCTTCCTTGCGCTCCCACTAGGGATCTGGTTGCTCATCTCCGATCTCCGACCTTGGGCCTTCGCGATGTTGCTTGGATTTGGCGTTTGCCAGTTCATCCTAGGGTCCAGCTCTTTTTGTGGAAGCTTAGGTGGGATCGCCTACCTACCTGCTCCCTATTGGCTAGTCGTGGTCTCTTTATATTGCCTCTCTGCCCGATATGTGGGATGAAGAATGAATCGGTTGATCATGTCATCTTCATGTGTTCTCGTGCGGATCAGATTTGGCAGTTGACTCATTTTACCCCTTGGTTGCCTACCCGACTTTCTTTTCTGCATGCTATTTGGTTGGATACTCATAGTGGTCCCTGCTCTCAGGGTATTTTATCTGCCTATTTGGCTTGTCATATTTTACTATCTCGGAATCAGTTTGTCTTTGCTGAGGAGACGGTCCCACCGCAGGTGGTCATCCGCCATGCTCTCTTTCATGCCTGCGAGTACAGTCACTATCATCTTGGTATTCACATTGATGGGCCTGGTCACTGGGACTCCCCTGCTGCTTCGGCAGCGCACCGTTCTACGGTATTTGTCTCTTGGGAGCCTTCACTCCCAGGTTTCGTCAAAGTGAACTTTGATGGTTCTGTCTCTGATCGTTCTGCTGGTTTAGAGTTTGTCATTCGTGGACTGGAGGAACAGTTACTTGCGGCTGGCGGTCATAGCTCTATTCATATTTCGGTGCCTATGGCGGAGCTTCAGGCTGCCTGGACTGGTATCACTCATACCGTTGACAGTTGGGCTATCATTGAGGGTGACTCTCTTACAGTTATCAGGTGGATGAGGTAGGATGGAAATTCTTATTCTTTTCTAAATCCTCTGATCAGAGATATTAGAGTCTCTCTCCAGGCTACTAGTGCCATAGTGATTCGTCATATTTATAGGGAAGCTAATGCAGCAGCCGATTGGGTTGCGTCTTATGTTGCTTGCCAACCCGGTCTGTGGGATTGGCACGTTGATGTCCATTGTCCTGTTATTTTGCATCAAATTCTGTACTCTGATATTTCGGGTTTGATTCATGCCAGAGTGGTGTGATTGCCCGCATGTAACAAAAAAAAAAAGCAGGAGCTAGTCTGAGTGTGGCAGAATCAAAGGCAAGAATGTGTTTCTGAATATATATTAAAGCCGTGTGTTGCCCAAGTTAGAAGTTTCTGACTACTTCAAAATAGGAGAGGGAGGATAAAAACAAAACTTATAAGGCTGTTGGATTGTGTAACATGTCCTGATGTAACTCATATAAAGATGAGGACTACATCATCTCATATAAAGATGAGGACTACATCATCGAATACTAAAATTATGATTATGTGCTGATATGACAATGGTGCTGCTTGAACTTGAGAGTATTTGAATAATCTAATTAATCTGCTTTTGTTGGCTGGATCATTCACTTTGGGTAATCTATTACTTCTGATGGGATTATTGTGTAATCCCTGTCTGTCAGATGGACCCAGTCAAATACTGAGTGAAGTTTCTTTTTGAATCATGAAGAGAAGACCATTGTTGGAGTAATAATAATAATAATAAAAAGCTTCAAAAGGCTTTCATGTGAAGCCTAGAAAGGCAGGAGTGGTATATCACTTATAATGAGTTCCCAATACTTAGATTAACTCTTTATATTGGCATATATGTGGGATGGTAGTAGCAAATTATGTATTGTTATTGAAAATTAAGAGTTGGCATGCATGCTTCTGTTAGAATGTAGTTCTGATTTATACATCACTTACCATATAGCTACAAAACTTAAAAATTTCTATGATATATTACATGTGGGTACACACACATGCTTGCACTTGTGCATATGATATATGCGTGCTTGTATATAGATGTATTTTCACGTCATTTCATTATTCTTTAGTTACATTTTTTTGTATAACATTATCTTGAACATCAAGCATTGCCAAGTCATATACGGCTTCATCATATGTCTATAAGATCACATAAAAAAATAAAGGATAATTTTAGCATTTTAGTTCTAAAGAAGAGGGATAAGGGAATTGAAACATAAATATCTTTTTTGGGTGGAAGGAAGAAAATATATAGGCTCACATATAATTTTCTCATATTCTGTTATTAAACAAAAAAAAAGCTTTCCTTTCTTCTTTTTTTTCGCCAGGGTTAAAAAGTAATGGTGGCGAGGGTGTCAAATTGACGAAGATATTCTGACTTGAATTCAATGTTATCCTCATTCAATTTTAGTCAAATTGCTTTCCATCCTAACAAGTAGAGTATCTCTTGAGATAAAAAGGATTATAATTTTTGGCTGCAATGGCTAGTATAATAGCTTAGGAGCTAATGGATAAAGTTCTCTTACAAAACATATATACTAAAACTAGTTGACTTTGCAAGAATTATTAGACAAGAACCTTAGTTTCACAAGACAGTTTCTTTGATCATTTATTCTTTTTAAGTAAAAAAAAAACTTTTATTTTTTATAATTAATTTATATAAAAATAAATATAAATTACTTCATAATTATCTCATATAAATAATCATAAAGTATCAATATAGATCTTTATTACAATAATTCAGATTGCTTTGTATTCTATAAATTTATAGTTACTTGATATATATATATATATATATATATATGCATCTAAAATATTTTAAGAAAAAAAAAAGGGCAAAGAATCCTGCTATTCACCCGCACCACCATGCTTGAATGTAATCCTTTTGCCATATTTACCATTCTAAGAAAAATATCCTTTTAATTCTTAAATATCATAGAAAATATCATTCTAAACCAAGTGCAACGGAGAAAAAATATATTAAAAAATGTATAAAAATAATTTTAAATCAAGTGTAACGTGCCTCTTAAATTGGTCTAGTTTGCGGATCGTCAAATTTCATGTGCCTTTCAGGGGCCTTGAAAATAATAATGTAATAAAAAAATCTTAAACACCTGCGTACATAACACACACCGTGACACCTTGCAGTGAGATGCGGTTCCCAACGACGACTAAATTTCTTTAACCAGCAAATAATCGCACCCGCTCACCCAGCACGGGAAAGGCAAACTTTCCTTTTCTTTTTACAAATAAAAAATGTATTATATTATTTTATTTTAACAATTAGAAAACCGCCACGACATTCATGCCATCGGAAACCCCGGCGCCGCCATGCGGTGACCTCACGGCCAGTGATGCACGCAGGCTAGTTCTCACGGCCACGGGTAATCTCATCGCCATCAGGTAAGCCGACAAAACTGGAAGCTCTTATGCATGATGCGAGATATGGCTGATGAGAGCATCACGAGGCGTGGCATCTCGGACGGATGGGCGATGATTAGTGTACGTGTGGAAACTATATGCACTCGTCGAAACATTGCTTTTCCCCGGCAACACGAGTCTCGTGACACACATTTCTTTATATGCTCCATTCCGTTTCGTCTTTAGCAGAGGTTAGTGAGAGAGAGAGAGACGGAGAGACAGATGGGGTTGAAGGTTTACGGCCTGCTGATGTCTACGAACATGAGGGTGATAGCGGCGCTGAACGAGAAGGGGTTGGACTACGAGCTCATCATCGTCGAGATCACTACAAGAAAGTATGATATTTATGATAAATTTATTAAGTCAAAATATTTTAGTTGTTCATCTATAACGACGAAATAAAAATTTAATTCATCGTAATAACTAGTTATAAGGGCGAAATACAGTTTCATCGTAATAAAGAGATTTATTACGATGAAATTTATTTTTCATCGTAATAGGTACGTGATATATTATGATTTCTTTTTTTATTTTATTTTTGATTTGTTACGGTGAAATACAGTTTCACCGTAATAAATATATCTATTACGATAAAATTTATTTTTCATCATAATAGGTACCGTGATATATTAGGATTTTTTTTATTTTTATTTTCGATTTGTTACGGCGAAATAAAGTTTTGTCATAATAAAGAGATCTATTACGATAAAATTTATTTTTCGTCGTAATAGATACTGTGATATATTTTTTTTATTTTCGGTTTGTTACTGTGTAACTGTATATCACCGTAATAAAGAGACCGATGAAAAATTAATAGGTACTATTTTCGGTTTGTTATAGTAAAATACATTTTCACCGTAAGACCTATTACGATAAAATTTATTTTTCATCGTCATGATTTATTAGGATTTTTTTATTTTTATTTTTGATTTGTTACGGAGAAATTTATTTCATGAAATTTATTTTTCATCGTAATAAGTATCATGATATATTAAAAAAAATTTATTTTTGATTTGTTACGATATTTTGATTTGTTATGATAAAACTTTATTTCATCGTAATAAAGAGATTTATTATGATAAAATTTATTTTTTATCATTCTAAATAGTAATATATTAGAATTTTTATTTTTAATTTTATTTTCAATTTGTTAGGGCGAAATAAAGTTTCGTCGTAAACAAAAGTTAAGTTCCGAACCGACGCCCCCTTGTTTCATTCGTTCTGCGGCTCAACCCTAGCTCCCAATCCTCTTCATTTCCGCCGCTCGTTCCTTCTCCCAGGCTCCAGCTATCCACCTCCTCGCCTCGTCGACCCGAATCCATCGCCGGTGATCTTTTTTCCTTGGGAGGGAAGATGAACATTCGAGCCTTCAAATTCCGCCTCCGCAGGGCGAGCGAATAGAAAGAGGTCAAGAGACAAAGGTTTCCGCCTGTGATCGCTTCTCCGGCCTCGGAGGTTGCTTTGCTTTGGCTCCTCCAGCGAAGCTAGGGATTCTCTTCTCCTTCCCGGTGAGCATCTCTGATTCCTGCCCTCTGAAATCTCTGCTGCAAATTTCTCCTGGATTTTTCCCCCAATTTTACAAAAGAATAAACACCTCCGTTTTGAGGCCTGATCTTTCATTTGCGTTCGTTTCCTTTGGGGTTCGATCCTATAGATATGAAGATTAGGTGGTGGAATCTCTCGAACACAAGGTGGTAATGGCGATGACCCTGAAACATAGAGATAGGGTTTTGCTTCATAGCAAACGCAGTTCAAAGGAGTCTTCCAAGACCTGGGTAAATCCACATTAAATCATTATAGGTTTCGCTACAATGACTCATATTGGAGTGCTGTTTCTTCTCCCATGAATATTATTAAAAAAGAGGTGTCTTTGCCCTTGAGAATAGTGCTCACCTCGGTTCTGAATTGCTTCTCCCCCTGGCGAACACCTTCGAGCTTCTTCACAGCAATGGCAGTCGAGTCAGGTAGTTGTCCCTTCAAGACAGAGCCAAACCCTCCGCCCCCTATTTTCTCAAAGAAGTTTTTGGTCATTTTATCCAAGTCACCATATCTAAACATCACCAAATTATTCTCCATAGCTTTTGTAATACCAATCATTCGTCTGTGTTGGTATCTGCAAACCAGCATGAGAGCAATTGCAGATAAAACGATGCCCACCACCGTTCCCACCACAGCAGTAAGTAAAGGTTTCACTAACCAATGGGCTTTAACTGTTGCTAGGATCCAAGAAATATACCTAGCAATCTATCTGTAGCTAATGCTCAGGTCATGTGATGCATTTTAAGACTTGGCATTGCAGTTTGGCAGAAACAGGGTTTACCAGGCTGTAGGATTCACAATCTGTACAACTACTAGTATGAGAAATAAGCACAATAATTTGTAAACTTGGCAGCCAATACTGGTGAATTTCATATCTTATACAAAATATTGGCTATTGCTAACCATCATTCAAATGTATTCTAATCTGTCAGTGATCCATTTGCTCAAGAACTATATAAGTGTTAAATAAGACGGGCCCTATGCCAAAAAGTTAATTGCATCTAATCTTATTAAATAAGATCTATTAAGAGAAAAAAAAAATAATCTAGAAAGTTTTAGAGGCCAATTTCTATTTCTCTATAAGGTAACAGCACCGGCGGATAATACACATCTTCACTAGGTTTTTCATGCATGTGATGCTAAATAGATTGATTATCTATATAATGCCTTTCTTCTTGTTACTTTATGTCATCATGCTTTTTTTCATGACAATAGCTCCATTACTGTTACCCGTATACGGATATAGGCCTTGGATTTAAACATATGAGATGCATTTAATAATATATAAATTTGTCTAAATTATATATTTATATTTTTAAATATTATTTTTTAAACATTAAAACAAAAAATATTAAAAAGACATTGTCTATTAAGACCTTTCAATTTACACGTTTCTTATTATTTTTTTCTAATTAATTTAATAATATTAAAAAATAATATTTTGTGAAGTTTTTTTTGATAATTATATTCTTAAAAATATTGAAAATGAACTACTGCTTACTAATAGCAAATTTAGAGGATCAAATTCATTATTGAAAGAGTTTAAATCATTCGTTGTTAAAGGTGTTCAGCTTTCTTCCAATCTTCAAAATTGTCATACTAATAATTACTTTGAATCTAATTATATATTATGCAGCTCCATGTATGATTTACATGAGTTTTAGAGATTTTCTTTAAATGAGTAGGATATTTTTGAGATAAATCTGAATTTCTTTAAATGAGGTTCACTATTTTTACTCAGATTTGATGTTATCCAACGATGCTGATTGATAAGAGTTGGATACATAAAAATCAAAATTGTCCAGAATATGATACCGATATTAAAAAGTTCATAGAAAAGGTAAGGCTTCATGTTAATGAAGAAGGGAAGATACGTTGTCCTTATGTGCGGTGTTATAATGGCAAATGGCATAAGCCTGATTTAGTTAAATTACACTGTATGTTAAAGGGTTTCTGAAGATGTATCAGACGTGATATTTTCATGGAGAACAGTTTGAAAGCAATGTCTCGGATGAAAATGAGAATGAAGATGATGACCCAGAAAGGGAACAAGATGAGATGGTCGAGGCATTGTAGGACATCGCTGGCCAAGTGGTGCTCACACTGAGATTGGCAATGATGATGACAATCCGATGATGTCTGACCATGGAAGGACGGATCACATTAAGAAATTGGATGATCTTTTCAATAAGGTGGAATTTGAGCTTTATCCTGGGTGTGAAAAGTTTTCTGCTTTGATATTCTTAGTGAAGTTAATGCACATTAAGGTCCTCAATCGGTGGACAAATAAGTCTTTCAATATGTTGCTTGAATTATTGAAAGAGGCATTTTTGAATGGTACTAGGATACCATCTTCGCACTATGAGGCCAAAAAGAAGATGAATGAGTTGGGTTTAGGCTACGAGAGCATACATGTATGCAAGCATGATCGTGCTATCTTTTGGAAAGAGAATGCCTCTTTAGAAAAATGTTCGGTATGCAACGAGCCTAGGTACCAAGTGGTTGGAGACAAAGGTAAAAAGATACCTTATAAAGTTATATGGTATTTTCCACTCACATCTCGTTTGAAACATCTATATGCCTCAAGACATACAGCTAAAGATATGAGGTGGTGCTATGATAAGCGACCGATCATAGATGAGGTGTTACAGCATCCAGCAGATGGAGAAGCATGGAAAGATTTGATCAAAAGTATCCTAATTTTGTCAGTGAACCAAGAAATATAAGGTTAGGTCTTGCTTCAGACGGATTCAATCTATTTGGGAACATGAGTAATGCATATAGTATGTGGCTCGTCATTTTAGTACCTTATAACTTGCCTCCATGGAAATATATGAAAGAGACATTCTTTATGTTGTCGTTACTTATCCCCGATCCAAAATCTCTAGGAAGGGATATGGATATATTTTTATGGCCAATAGTGGATGAACTTAAACATTTATGGATCGAAGGTGTTGATGTATATGATGCATATATAAAAGAGAGTTTTCGGATGCATGTAGCTGTTTTATGAACTATAAATGATTTTCCAGCATACTCATTATTATCTGGTTGGAGTACAAAGGGTTATAAGGCAGGTCCAGTTTGTAATGAGCAAATCTCATCCAAAAAGTTGAAAGACAAGATTTGCTATATGGGACATCGCCGTTACTTGCCTATTGATTACAAGTAGCGAAATAGTAGACTCCATGATAGAAGTAGAGAGCATAGAGTCAAACCAAAAATGTTGACCGGTGAAGAAATTTTAATGCAATTAGAACACATAGCTGCTGAAAAGTTCGAAAAGCATCAAAACAATAAACATCGAAAGCGAAAGTGTGCACCAAATGAGTTGAATTGGTATAAGAAAAGTATTTTCTTCAAGTTGGAGTATTAGTCATCATTAAAATTGAGACATAACTTAGATGTAATGCATATTGAGAAGAATATTTGTGACAATGTTGTGGGAACTTTATTAAGCATCGAAAGTAAGATAAAATACACATATAAAGCAAGAGAGGATGGTTTTAATGGGGATCCGAAGGAGTTGTGGCTACAAACTCAAGGTAATAGAGTTTATAAGCCTCCTACATCTTACACATTTACATTAGATGAAAGAAGACAATTCTGTAAGTGGCTAAAATCTGTGAAGGTGCCAGATGGATATTCTTTCAATATTTCAAGGTGCATAAATGAAGATGATGGAAAGATATCCGGCTTGAAGATACATGATTGTCATGTACTACTTCAAAGATTGTTACCTATTGGCATTCAACCATTTTTGCAAAAATATGAGAGTAGTACTTTAATTGAGCTTTCTAATTTCTTCCAACAACTTTGTTCAAGGACATTGTATGTTAGGGATTTGGAGTTGTTACAAGAGCAGATTATAGTGATCTTATGTAAGCTTGAACGAATGTTCCCACCAGCATTTTTTGACGAAATGGTGCACTTATCATTACATTTGCCTTACGAGGCCTTACTTGCTGGACCTGTTCAAAGTAGATAGATGTATCCTTTTGAAAGGGCACTTGGTATGTATAAACAATATATACGTAATAAGCTCGTCCGAAAGGCTCAATTGCAGAAGCTTATATTGTCAACGAGTCTCTTACATTTTGTTCAATGTATCTTTGAGAAATAGAAACAAGATTCAATCGTTCAAACGAAATTTTGATTCGGATAGCCATTTGGACAAGCAATTAAATATATTTGCAACTCGTTGGTGGCCTCTTGGAAAAGGAAGAATGGTGCATTTAGATGATAAAACTTTAAAACAAGTACATTGGTACCTCATCAATAATTGTCCAGAGGTGCAACCATTTCTCAAGTAAGTATACTTGTAAAATTATTTCTTCATATCTCCAAATTTTCTATAGTGCTCATTAGCGTAATGTTCTCTATAGCCAACACATTGATCAGCTAAATCCAACTAGACCGAAACAACTGGACCAATTTCAGAAGTAAAGATTTTTTGAGTGGTTTAAAAATGAAGTAAGCCTGAACATTCATTAATATTGTAAATTAATATATCATGTGTCTTTATTTCAAATGACGTTGATGTTTGGTTTATCCAGATGTTAAATAAATATTTTGCTGGGGCAACTGAAGCTACTGATGAGCTTTATTTGTTATTGGTCCCGACAGTCATGTATACTCGTATACTGGCTGTGTGGTGAATGACGTTAAATTTATCAATGTTAATCGGGATGTCGTCCATAAAACACAGAATAGTGGCATTTATATTTCTTCTACTTATCTAGGAGAAGAAATTAACTTTTATGGTATATTATTAGAGGTCCTTGAATTTCATTTTGTTAAAGGTTGTAAGGCGATAATGTTCAAGTGCAAATGGTTTGAAACTGAACCAAAGCACAGGAGAATGCAACAACATTATAATATTACAAGTATAAATATTAGTTCAGAATGGTACAAACATGAGCCATTCATTTTAGCATCACAAGCTGAAAAGGTTTTCTACTTGGATGATTTGAAGAACAATTCTAATTAGAAAGTGGTATACAAGGTTAGTCATCGTCATTTGTGGGATATTCCAAAAAAAAGATGATGTTCAGGAAGAAGTATATCAAGAAGATGATTCAACAGTCCTTCGATTCACATGTGAGCAACATGACATGGACTTAATAACATCTCGGCGTACGAACACTGATGCTGAAATAGTTGCAATTCAAGAAAGCATTAGAGGTCAAAGTAATGTCGGTCAAGATGAGTTTATATGCGAAGATGTTGAAGAGGACGACACACTAGCTGATTATGATAGTGAGGGATCTATACATAGTTCTATGGAGGATGATGAAGACAATGAGCATATTAGTGATGACAGTGATTAATTTGGTAGCATTCATGTTTTTTTTTAACTTATTACAACTATATGTTCTTATACTTTCTTATTTATTAATTCTAGTTTGTATGTTTGTTAGCAGATGTCTTCGAGAGATACTCCTGCTATCACAAACAACCTTCCTTTCTCGCCCTCAACGGATTCTCTCTTCCCGTGTCCGAAGGATTTCATCCTTAGAAGGTTCAATCATGGGACTTTTACCCTTTCTACTAGAACGAGAATTCATGAGAAAGAAAAGAAAGGAACAAAAAGGCAAAAGAGACTGACCTAAAATCAAAGAGAGAGAGAGAGAGCAGAAAGCTCGAGACTCAGAAAGTGAAAGAAGCACAAAAAAGTATCGGAAGCGTGAAAGGCTTGGAATGTGATCTACACGGTGGGGATTCTGGTGGTCTTGGCCTGCTCGATGCTGCTTGCGGCTGTAACGTCGCTGCCTCGCCGTGCACGAGTTGGTGCGCATAGTTCGAGTGTGAAGAAGTTAAATATCGACATCGACGTGATGTTGAAGCTGTGGACTTTGCGATCCGTGGGGAGAGGAGGAGATGATGGTGAAGAAGAGAGGTGGAGAAGGGTATTGAGAGTTTGAAGGAGAAGGTGGACTAGTGTGATAGTGAGGTTAGGAGGGAGGCAGCAAAGATCTTGGAGACCATAATGAAGGACAGGTAGGATTTTTGTTTTTCTCCTTGTTCTTAGTATTTCTCTATTTTTAGCATTTGTCTGTTTTTTTTTTGTTCATGTTCTAAAGCTTGATGCGAGTTAGGGCTCTTTTGGTACAGCTTTAAGGCTATGTTTCTTCCAGATTTCACTCTTCTGGCATGCATTTTCCAAGGGCCTGTTCTTCAACAGCCGCTCTTGGAAGGGGCCAAGAGCTGTACCAAAGAGCCTAACTAGAACATGAACAAAAAAAAAAGACAAATACTAAAAATAGAGAAATTCTAATTAAGAACGAGGAAAACAAAAATCCTACGTGTCCTTCATTATGGTCTCCAAGATCTTTGATGCCTCCCTCCTAATCTCACCATCACACCAGTCCACCTTCTCCTTCAAACTCTCAATACCCTTCTCCACCTCTCCCTTCTTTGCCATCATCTCCTCCTCTCCCCTATGGATTGCAAAGTCCATAGACTTCAACATCGCATCGATGTCAATATTTAACTTCTTCACACTCGAACTTATGCGCACCAAGTCATGCACGGCGAGGCAGCGACGTTACAACCGCAAGCAGCATCGAGCAGGCCAAGACCACCAGAATCCCCACCGTGTAGACCACATTCCAAGCCTTCCTCCACTTCTTAATTTGTCGATCCGATCGAGCCTCTTCTCAAGCTCGTGCTTAATTCCTTTGGCGCATCGCGGAAGCGATTTGAGCTCGATCGTCAAGGTCCGGCCCAGCAAAAGGGTCACCCACAGCCCTATTGGTTATCTCAAAACGATTTTGAGATATCTGCAAAAACGAGACAAGGATCAAATTGTATATGCCAAAATCATTGAAGGGCACCGCCACTGAAGGGACGGCGGTGACCTCACCGCAATGATGTGTCTGCCCAGTACTCGAGGGAAATCCTCTCGATCCCAACGATCGAGGCAGGCGAGATGATAGTGTTGCAGCGTCTGATGCATCATTAAAGGGAGGACGGCCCTCGACGCGTGGCGCTTGAAGATTAGCCACCATGTGATAAAACGTCCCCTTTTAATGGTAGGAGCACGCTCAGCCATCTCGGGGGTGGGGGGCATTTGATGTGGCTAATCACACAATCAGGCGGCGCGGTAACAACCCACATGATTTTTTGAACAAAGGTAATGATTTTGGCTAGTTTCGGCCTCGGCTTCAGCCTCAGATTCGGCTCGGCCTTGGTTTCGGCTTCGGATTTGGCTCAGCCTCAGCTTCGGCTCGGCCTTGGCTTCGGCCTCGGATTCGGCTCAGCCTCGGCCTCGAGTCCCGCCTCGGCTCCGGTCTTGGCCTTAGCCTCAAATTTTGTATTACACGCTCTCTACCATTGTAGAATCAACTCCGAATATCGGACGCAGTGATCTAAAACACCAACTACAATACGGCTTGCCCGTTTGTTATTGCCAGAATCACGGGCAGTTACCAACACACCCTACAGTTGCCGGTATTTACGGCTCGCTCAGCAATGGCGTACCCGTCCGTCGTTCACAGAGCTGATCCTAACGAAAGAAGGGATTCAATGGTTCTAACGACGAGGGGTAAGAGGGACCCTCGGACAGGTATAAAAAAGGACCCTAGCTCATAAGGCGGGGGACTGAGTCTGAACTCTCTCATCTAAATTTCTGTTCTCCAAGTCACTAATTTGAGCGTTGGAGGTTCCCCATCGGAACCATTGGTCCGAAACTTTTTCTTGCAGGTTCTTGGGGAAAGGAGGCGGCCTTGACATACTTCTGAAGACCTACGAAGATCTCTTGCCGACGCTCCTTGAAAGTGATTTGGCAGCAACAACTAGCATGACAGGTATCGAAAAAATCCTATGAAAGAATAAAGGCATTTCAGCAGTGTAGTTTTCCAATCCACGATGTAGTTTGCTACCTGATTTGCTTCGTATATACATAAGAACAAGCAAATCCTGCAACATATGAGAGGAGATGCAATAATACTATGGAATAATGCCTTGTGCACCATGAGTGGTGCAGAGTTGCACACATTGCGCATAATGATTGGTCTGCAGACGTGTATGAAACAAAAAGAACGAAAATGTTCTCGCCATATGTGCATGCATGATTCACGCATCATGCATCAAACACAGTGCACAAAGAGGTTTTCAAGGAAGTTCACATTGTGCCTGACCGTTAATCCATGAGATGACTACAGCCAAATTACCTTCTAGGATTATATTGGAATGTTGAAAACTGCTGATTAACATCCTCAAATGATACCAAGCCCCAGTCAACTCTATAATAGGAGCTGAGTCAGTAAGAGAGGTACAGCAAGAACCAATAGGATAATTGCTCCACACCAGATGATTTAGGGTGCATTGATCTATCAAAGTTTATCTTAATAAATTCTAATTGATAAGGCTACCAAAAAATAATTTTAAAGAAGTATTTATAAATTATTATAGAAGATCAAACCAGATGGTAGAACTACTAACTACACCCGATGAGTTGGAAATGACCTTGATATATATAATGCTTGTTTGGCTACCCAAATTAGGTTGAATTATTTATTTTCAAAATAGATATCATTTTAAGGCTTCCAAATCCACCAAAGAGAGTAGGGTAAAAATATCTGGACTTTTACGCATATTATCGTTAGTAGGTCTTGTGTGATTAAGAAGTCCACAATTTGATTAGATATTAGGAGAAAAAATATAATTTAATATAACCTAAACCAATCTTGCTTTTTGTTGTAAAAAAAAATGATCAAGAGTTTCAGTTCCCTCACTACATCTTGCATATAGCTGGTATAAAGTAAACTCTAAAAAAGAAAACATGAAGTATGTAGGACACTACAAGAAAATAAAATAATAGTGACAAAAATTTTCATCACTATTTCATCACAAATTGGATTTAGTGATGAATTAGTGACGAAAATTTTATCGTCACAATTTTTATCGTCACTAAATTTAGTGATGGAAAGAGGTTCATCATAAAATAATAACAACGGATTTGTGATGAAATATTTCATCAAAAATTTGTTACGTAACATATTTTTGTCACTAAATTGTGACGGATTAGTGACGAACTATCCGTCACTAAATTGTGACGGATTAGTGATGAACTATCCATTACTCATTATTCGTCGCTATTCTATCACAAATATTTCCATCACTATTCCATCACAATTTAGTGATGGATTGTTGACGAAAATTTAGTCACTAAAACTTCCATCACTATTTTATCACGAATATTTATTGACGGAATGTGTATCATCTATCATCCGTTATTATTCCATCATTAATCAATCACTAATATTTTCATCACTAATTTGTCACTATTATTTCTATCAGAAATTCATCATTAATCCATCATTAACCTAATAAAATTTCATCAAATTTTTATTTTTTATAAATTTAAAATTATTTTTAAATTACAATATATTTAATGCATTCTAATGAAATTTATAAATAAAAATTTAAATTTAAAAATAAAAATGTATTTTATAAAATAAAATAAATATATCATACTAATGTTTTATATATTAGACATGAAAACACCTCCAGTCTCCTCTAGATGGCTAGAGGAACAGCTTGGATGACTATTTGTCCATGTAAGTTTCTTGGGGCCACGGTTCACATAGCCATCGATCAATGTTTCCATGGCACTAACTCCATGTTAGGGCATTTTTCTTCAAACACATGATGAGCAGTAACACCAGGTTCAAGCCAACGAGAGCGTTGTAACCACA
Organism: Calamus simplicifolius; assembly: GCA_900491605.1. Classification (NCBI taxonomy): domain Eukaryota; kingdom Viridiplantae; phylum Streptophyta; class Magnoliopsida; order Arecales; family Arecaceae; genus Calamus; species Calamus simplicifolius. The sequence continues at coordinate 85,051 of UESW01002262.1, forward strand.
TATAGTTAATTTAGAATTGTAGGGCTTTACCCTGGATTCCAGAAATTCTCACGGCAACCGGGCCTAACCCAGGCCGAAGAGGGGGTTTGGAATTAGTTTTCAACCAGCAATTGATGCGCCTCGGTTATAACCTCACTAGCTGCGTCATTGCCCCAAGCGCAAAGATGCCGACATCTTTCCCAACGAGTTCATTCTATCTATTGAACCGCCTCTACATCGCTTTCCCCACAACCGATGTGGGACTAAAAGCGATTCAATCGTCAATCGTCCCAACAATACGGTTCGTTCTTCTTCCAATGGACGGCTCACGTTCTGTATAGCGAAACCGACAACCGTACTGCTGCTAACGCATGTAGACTATTTTAGTGAGGGATGGTGGTTTGTCACTAAATTTAGTGACAGACTCAATTCGTCACTAAATTTAGTGACGAATTAGTGATGGATAATTTTTTTATTACTAATTCATTATTAAATTAATGATGAAAGAATTATTCATCACTAAATTAGTGACAAATTGATGCAATCCATCACTAATTTAATGATGGAAATGAAAGAATTATTTGTCACTAAATTAGTGATGAATTGATGCAATCCATCACTAATACATCACTAATTTAGTGATACTCTTCCGTCACTAATTTAGTAATGAATTAGTGACGAAAAAGTTATCGGTCACTAAATTAGTGATGGATTGAGTAGTTCGTCACTAAATTAGTGACGAATTAGCGACATAAGAGTAATCCGTCACTAAATTTAGTGACGGACTGCACCATCCGTCACTAAATTAGTGATGGAAGGCAATCCATCACTAAATTAGTGACGGATTAGTGATGGAAGAGCAATCCGTCACTAAATTAGGGATGCGCGCGCAATCAAGTACAGTCATGCACAGATGCATGCACGCGCAGACAGAGCTGGGCACGCGCAGATACGCAAGGGGCATCGGACACAGGCGAGGTTGTACGGCTGAAAAGATAGGCCGATTAGTGCAAACACGTGCGGGCCATGATAGGCGCACACGCAGGCCAAGTAGCAAACGCGCATGGCACGCGCCGAGAGGCGGACATGTGGCTGGGATGCATATGGGAGGCAGCGCGCATAAATGGCACATGCGAATGTAGCTTTTTTGTCATAATTTTTTTTAAAAAAAATTAAAGTATAAATTTAGATAGGTAATCCGTTACTAATTTGTCACTAAATTAGTGACGGATTGCCTTCCGTCACTAATTTGTGACGAATTTGTGATAGAAAAGCAATCCGTCACTAATTTAGTGATGGATTGCTCTATTCGTCACTAATTTATGATAGATTAGTGACGGAATACAATCCATCACTAATTTAGTGATGGATTAGTGACGGAAGGATAATTCGTCACTAAATTAGTAACGGATTGCCCCATCCGTCACTAATTTAGTGATGGATATGGATATGATAGTCCATCACTAATTTAGTGACGGTTTAGCGACGAATAGACTAATTTGTCACGAATTTTAATTTTTGTTACTATTTTATTACTAAACCATCATAATTTAGTGACGAAAATTTTCATCACTAATTTCGTCACTATTTTGACATTTTCTTGTAGTATGAGGTCTTTTATGCCAAAGCTTTCAAATGAAAAATAGAACCCTCTAGCAAGCCTTAATCTTTCAAATGAGTCATACTATAGCTGAGAAGTGGCCGGCCTCAATCTAATATTAGATCTCTTTTAAAGGAGCTTTAAACTTATAATAGAATCCCAACATATTGTTGTTGGTGGGTGTATGTTGGTAGATGGTGGCTACCTAATGAATCAGACTGAGGCTAGAGTTTCACTCTATGTCTTTAAGACAATTTTGTCCGCAATGGTACTTACGGTCAGTATGATGATTGTCTTCCAGGATACAACAGTCTCCTTTTGATGAAAGCAGCACTACAATTCACCAAAAATATCGAACCAAGAATGCTACTCTCTTTTCAATGCACTATTGCTATACTACCCTTAGGAAAGTATACAAATGCCTAAGAGAGGAGAAGACTAGAATTAATTCAGATTGAACTCAATTCGAATGGCTTGGGATGAATGAAATGGTCCTATTTATAGGTTTTAGGTACCCTTTGGAAGCAACCCTACGAATTTAATTTAATTTAAATTCTAAAATCAAAGGATGTGAGGGTTAAGGGCTTATCACCCTTGATATGCCCTTTAGACATCGTGATCTTTAGATCAGGCGATCGGATAAGCCTTTTCATGGCTGTGATCTGAAGATCAGCCGATCAGATAAGCCTATCCTTATCCTGATAAGTCTTTTCATCATCATGATCTGATGATCACGTTATCAGATAGGCGGTTGCATGTCTTTGATATGCCTTTCCATGATCGAACCGTTGACTTATCTCTAACCGACGATCGAACGGGTGCCTTATCACCAACCGACGATCGGACGGATGCCTTATCACCAACCGTCCTGTTGATTGATTAACCGACGGTCCTGTTGACTGGTCAACCGATGGGTGTCAGCCATTGGATCACGATCGCGATCATGATTTGATCACCACATCTCGACCCTTCATCCGATCGATCAACGATCAATTGATCTCATCCCCTTATCTTGATCCGATCAGTCTCCACCATCGGATCATCATGATCTAGAAAAAATTTAAAGCCCCTCAAGCTCCTCGCGACGATGCGCACGTGCGAAGCAAAGTGCAAAGTGCGCCTACAAAGCGGTTTCGCACACGCGCATCACCCTCAAGCTCTTCACTTATGGTGAGCTTAAGGAACTTAAAGTGAACCTTCCTTTCTTATTCTTTCCGATATGGGACTAAATGTCCCCGCAATTTCTCATTCACACACTAAAGGCGGTGATGGGCTTTCAAGGCCCATTAGGGTATTTTGGCGTATTTTGGCCCATTACCCAACAATCCTCCACATGAATGGAAATTGGACTTAGATCAATGATCATCAAAGATCAGCAAAGGCAAACCCCCACATAAAAGGATTTTAATGCAAATGAATATGCAGACACACTAAAGAGAGTATAATGGGATGAAGTTGTATCAGGATAGGTAGCTTGTGGCTTTGAACCTTCCTTAGTGAGTTGTTATCGAGTTTACTTGCTAAAAGGTGAACATGATGTCTTGAACCTTTCAGTGTTTTGTGTAAACTAAGACAATAACAATCACGCAACTTCTTCCCGAGCATTCTTTTGGTTCTCATGGTTGTGTTCATTTTGGCCCCGAACAACTCCTGGTCTCATGAGTGCTTCAGAGAATTAAACCTTAAAATTCTCATAGAATTGGCCCAGTTCACACTCACATAGGTGATTCTTATTAAGAGTATCCTGCTATACCCCACATGAATGTTCATGTCATAAGAATCATTAAAAGCAATGCTTATCCTAGTACCTTTAGCAGGTAGCACCAATTATCATAGGAATGAGTAGGATTGTACATCCTTAGTGCTATCAAGTCTCTTCATAATTTAGTTGTCCCTTTTGAACCTAGATCTTGGGATCTCCAGTCAGCTAGGTTGGGTATCCACTATGAAGATTTTTCAGTTATAGGTTTTAAACCATTCCCCTCGATAAACAGTTTACTTGATCTCTTGGTAACCCCTTTGTTAATGGATCCGCTAGGTTTTTCTTTGACTGAACATAGTCAATAGAAATTACACCAATTTCAAGTAACTGCTTAATGGTATTATGTCTGCGACATATATGTCTAGACTTACCATTATACATTTTATTCTGTGCTCTGCAAATTGCCGATTGACTATCACAATGTATGCATATTGCAGACACAGGCTTTGGCCAACATGGAATATCTTCTAAAAGGTTTCGAAGCCATTCTGCTTCTTCAGCTGCCTTTTCTAAGGCAATAAACTCAGATTCCATAGTGGATCGAGCTATACATGTTTGCTTAGAAGATTTCATGACACAGCACCTCCTCCTAAGGTGAATACATATCCACTTGTGGATTTTGTATCTTCTGTGTTAGATATCCAATTTGCATCACTGTATCCTTCTAGTACAGCTGGATATCTTGAATAATGTAATCCATAACTTAGGGTATATCGCAGATATCTTAATACCCTTATTAGAGCTGTCCAATGATTTGGACCTGGATTACTTGTAAATCTACTCAACTTATTGACAGCATATGCTATGTCAGGACGAGTGCAATTCATGACATACATTAAACTGCCAATTATACGTGAGTATTCCAATTGAGATATGGGTTCTCCAGTATACTTAGCCAAATGTAGATTAACATCTACAGGTATTTTCACTGGGCTAGTATCATACTTTTTATACTTATTTAATATTTTCTCAATATAATGAGATTGAGATAATATTATTTCTTCAGATGTTCTAGTGATTCGAATTCCTAGTATAACATCTGCAACACCCATATTTTTCATATCAAAATGTTTGATCAACATTTTCTTTGTCTGTTTAATCATTTCAGTATTACTACCAATGATTAACAGGTCATCTACATATAAGCAGATTATCACATACCCTTCAGGCAAGGGTTTTGGCATATATATATTTGTCACATTCATTTATTTTGAATCCATTTGATAACATGACATTATCAAATTTTATATGCCATTGCTTAGGTGCTTGCTTTAATCCATATAAGGATTTAACAAGTCTACACACCTTCTTTTCTTATCCTGGAACAATAAATCCCTCAGGTTGTTCCATGTATATTTCTTCATCTAATTCACCATTCAGAAAAGCAGTTTTAACATCCATTTGATGAATTTCAAGATTGTTAATGGCTGCAAAAGCGATTAACATTCTTATAGATGTTATTCTACTTACTGGTGAATAGGTATCAAAGAAGTCTATACCTTCTTTTTGTTTGAAGCCCTTAGCCACTAATCTGGCTTTATACTTGTCAATTGATCCATCAGCCTTTAGCTTTTTCTTAAAGATCCACTTGCACCCTAAAGGTTTCATACCAGATGGTAAGTCTACCAACTCCCAGGTATGATTATGCATGATGGACTCAATTTCATTATTGACAGCTTCTTTCCAAAAGGGTGCTTCTGGATTAGACATTGCCTCCTTGAATGTCTGAGGTTCATCTTGTAACATATAAGTTACATAATCAGGACCAAAAGACTTTGCAACTCTTGGTCTCTTACTGCGTCTGGGTTCATCTTCAGGATATTCTTCCTGATGACTACTACTAGCAGTATTATCATCATAAGTTCTTTTATTTGAACTTATTTCTAATTTCCTTTTACTTGGAAATATATCTTCAAAGAATGTTGCATTCCTTGATTCCATGATTATATTTTCTGTATATCAGTTATATCTGATTTATACACAAGAAAGCGATATGCACTACTATTATGTGCATAACCGATAAATATACAATCAACAGTTTTAGGTCCTATTTTGACCTTTTTGGGGTCCGGAATAGCTACTTTAGCTAGACACCCCCACACTCTTAAGTAATTGTAAGAAGGCTTCTTTCCTTTCCATAACTCATATGGAGTAATTTCCTTTTCTTAAGAGGTATCTTATTAAGAATATGATTTGCTGAGAGAATTGCTTCTCCCCATAAATTCTGTGGTATACCAGAATTTATTAACATAGCATTCATCATTTCTTTTAATGTACGGTTTTTACGTTCCGCAATTCCATTAGATTGAGGAAGAATAAGGAGCAGTAGTTTGATGAATAATGCATGCTCTTGACAGAATTCGTCAAAAGGTGCATCGTATTCACCACCTCTATCACTCCTTATGGCCTTAATCTTTTTCCCAAGTTGATTTTCAACTTCATTCTTATAACATTTAAACATTTCTAAAGCCTCATCTTAGACTTTAGTAGATACACATAGCAGTATCTTGTTGAATCATCTAATAAATGTTATAAAATACTTTTTACCTCCTCTAGTTTGAACTGACTTTAAGTCACATAGATCACTGTGAATTAAGTCAAGAGGTTCAGTATTTCTTTCAACTGATGGAAATGGTGTTTTTGCTAACTTAGCTTCAACACACACTTCACACTTGTAATGTGGATCAATTTCACGATTAGGTAATAATTCTAATTTCATTAATTTTCGTAATGAATTAAAATTCACATGTCCTAATCTATCATGCCATAGACAAGAAGAGTCAACCATATAAGCAGAAGAAGAAGCTTTATTTATTTCAAGGTTTCTGTGTACAGTCATTACATTCACCTTGAATAATCCATTATTCAAGTAACCCCTTCCAATAAATATCCCCCCTTAGTGAGTACAAATTTATCAGACTCAAAGACCATCCTAAAGCCATGTTTGCTTAGGAGGGAGCCTGATATAAGATTCTTCCGGATGTCAGGGACATGTAGCACATCATTCAGTAGAAGCTCCTTGCCAGATGTCATCTTCATAACGATGCGGCCAAGTCCTTCTATCTTGGATGTAGCGGAGTTACCCATGACCAAATTTTTACCATTGATAGGAGTATATGATGAGAACATACTCTTATCAGAGCAGACATGTCTGGTAGCTCCAGTGTCGATGTACCATTCATTTGCTTTGTCAACCATGTTTGCTTCAAATACAACAGCTGACAGCATCATCTCGGATACCTCTTTGGATAGGGTTTCAGTAATGTTGACCTCTTTCTTTCTTTATCCTTGAAACGATAGTCCTTGGATTGTGTCCTTGCTTTCCACAAACAAAGCACTTTCCCTTGAATTTATATTTCTTAGGATTGCCCTTCTTCTGTTTAAAGCCTTCGCCTGAAAACTTGCGTTTCTTTCTTCCTTTTATGAGGTTGGCCTTTGGCTCAGCAGGTTGTCTCCTGTCTTCTTGTCTTGGCTCTTATTGTCCTCCTCGATCCTCAGGCGGACAATTAGGTCTTCAAGTCCCATCTCCTTTCGCTTATGCTTTAGGTAGTTCTTGAAGTCCTTCCATAGTGGTGGTAGCTTCTCTATGATAGCAGCTACCTGGAATGACTCACTGAGAGACATTCTCTCTGCATGTATCTCATGCAGGATGATCTGGAGCTCTTGGACTTGCTCCATAACAGTTTTGTGGTCGACCATTTTGTAGTCTAGGAACCTTCAACCACAAACTTCTTGTGTCCAGCATCCTCTGTCTTGTACTTTTTGTTTAGGGATGCCCATAACTCCTTGGCAGTAGCAATACTGCTGTACACATTGTACAGGGTATTGTCCAGACCATTCAGAATATAGTTCTTGCAAAGGAAGTCTGAGTGCTTCCATGCCTCCACCGCAGCAATGACTTGCTTGTCGGTCTCCCCTTCCTTCAGGATAGGCGGATCTTCATTCAGCACTCTGATCAGGTTCAGAGTTGTGAGGTAGAACACATCTTCTGTTGCCACCTCTTGAAGTCTGTGCTAGAAAATTTCTTCGATCTCTCGGCTTGAACTGATGTCGTCATTGTAGCCATCTGCAGCAGCACTTCGGTAGCACGAAAAATTGTCTTAAAATTATTGGTAGGTGTATGTTGGTAGATGGTGGCTACCTAATGAATCAGACTGAGGCTAGAGTTTCACTCTATGTCCTTAAGACAATTTCGTCCTGCAATGGTGCTTACGGTCAGTATGACGATTCTCTCCCAGGATACAACAGTCTTTTTGATGAAAGCAGCACTACAATTCATCAAAAATATCGAACCAAGAATGCTACTCTCTTTTCAATGCACTATTGCTATACTACCCTTAGGAAAGTATGCAAATGCCTAAGAGAGGAGAAGACTAGAATTGATTCAGATTGAACTCAATTCGGAATGGCTTGGGATGAATGAAATGCTTAGGTCTAGGGTCCTATTTATAGGTTTTAGGTACCCTTTGGAAGCAACCCTACGAATTTAATTTAATTTAAATTTTAAAATCAAAGGATGTGAGGGTTAAGGGCTTATCACCCTTGATATGCCCTTTAGACATCGTGATCTTCAGATCAGGCGATCAGATAAGCCTTTTCATGGCTGTGATCTGAAGATCAGCCGATCAGATAAGCCTATACTTATCCTGATAAGCCTTTTCATCATCGTGATCTGATGATCACGTTATCAGATAGGCGGTTGCATGTCTTTGATATACATTTCCATGATTGGATCGTTGATTTATCTCTAACCGACGATTGAACGAGTGCCTTATCATCAACCAACGATCGGACGGATGCTTTATCACCAACCGTCCTGTTGACTGGTCAACCGATGGGTGTCAGCTATTAGATCGCGATCGCGATCATGATTTGATCACCACATCTCGATCCTTCATCCGATCGATCAACGATCAATTGATCTCAGCCCCTTATCTTGATCCGATCAGTCTCCACCGTCGGATCATCATGATCTAGAAAAAATTTAAAGCCCGTCAAGCTCCTCGCGACGATGTGCATGTGCATGTGCGAAGTGCAAAGTGCAAAGTGCAAAGTGCAAAGTACAAAGTGCGCCTACAAAGCGCCCTTCGCACACGCGCGTGCGTGAGGGTGATACTACGCATCACCCTCAAGCTCTCCACTTATGGTGAGCCTAAGGAACTTAAGCTTCAAGGAAGTAGTTTCTATATAACTGAACCTTCCTTTCTTGTTCTTTTCGATATGGGACTAAATGTCCCCGCAATTTCTCATTCACATACTAAAGGGCGGTGATGGGCTTTTAAGGCCCATTAGGGTATTTAGGCGTATTTTGGTCCATTACCCAACAATTGTATCCTTTAGATCCTCTCCTACCATGAGAAAGTCCAAGATCTCCTTCACAATAGACATAAAAAAGATTTGTGACAAGAGCCTCTAGTTCCATCCACCATCTTCAAGAACTAACTTATCCATAGTAGATAATCGGTAGGCATATTTGGCATCATAGATTAAAAGGCATCTTGCATAGGGGAGGCTTCAAAAATCAAGATTGAGTATCAATATTTAATGGCATTCCATTTCCAATAAACAAGCTCAAATATAAGGCAAGGGCACCAAAAATACCACTAATTTTCTTCTAAATGGCTGAAGCTTTTTTTGGTGGTACACACTGAATCCAATTAAGCTAAACTTTGAATTTGGTGTACAATAAGCATGCATAAACTTTGAGGATTCAAAAGTAACCTACCTGCTATTCTTCCAATCAATGCTATCCACATTTGAGAGATTGAAGGGATGTCTAATTCACTCATGATTGGAGAATATATTGTATCCCAAGTGATAGTATGTAACAGCCTCTTGGAAGGAACAAACTCTCAGAGAAAACTTCTAGTAATTCTGTTAAACTAATATTTGAAGTTGCAAGGAATAGCAAATAAGCAATGATGTAAGCATAATGCAAAGAACTGACCTAATAAGAGTCACTCAGCTAGGGAATAACCAATATCTTTATTCCTAAGCTTCAAAATTTAGTAAGGGTTTTCTCCTTGATAGGTTAGAGACACGCATGATTGAGCCTTAAATCTTTCAAAGGAACTCAGATAAGTATCCAGACTATATACATATCAAATCCCAAGAAGTTTTGTGAGCGATGAAGATATATTTACATAAATACTAGGGCTGAACATCATCGTAGACTTGGCAAAGTTCATCGACTATCCTGATTGCAAACGATATGCTTGTAAACCGTCTTCAATGCTTGACAATCAACACAACTAGCTCATAATAATAAAAAGCAATCATCAGTAAGCATTAATTGACAAACGTAAGGACTATTTCTAGTTGATAGGTAGCCTCTAATTCTCCCAGCTGCCATTTTCAATTGAAATAATACTCAAGAAGATAGCGTGCACATAGTGCGTTGATTAAGAAGTGCCAAAAACAGATTGATTCACCGAAGCAGTCGGACCCACAAATATTACTCAAATATTTCACAGTCCTGTTTGGCAATTTATCTTAAAATCCATCCTCCAGCACAGGGGTCTTGCAATATAAATAAACGTGAGAATGGAAGGTCGGTTCTCAATCATTTCTATCATCGTGATCATGGGTGGCAAGTCCAGCAAGCCCGACGATGGAGCAGTGCGATGTGAGGTGACCTACCGGGTCGTAGCGGAGCTCCGATCCCTCGGCGTCCCTCCCGGTCCTTCCCATTGCTCGAAGACTCGAGCCTCCACTCCGTCTCCATCACCGTCGCCATTAGTACACCCGAGCTCAAGGAGGCCATCTCGAAGAACCACGTCCTCCGCTCCTTTATTAACGATCACCTTGGCCTTGCCACCATCATCACACTGAGGTCTCTTTTCAGTGTCAGAAGCCACCTCGACAAGGCCGGCCTCACTTTGGCTGATGTCTGTGCGGCCCTCGCGTGCTTAGAAAGGGAGAACGCCGAAAGGAATGACATGATGTACTCGGAGGCTGTGGGCATGTTGAAGGAGTCGAGGGCGATGGTGATCCTTTCGCTGGGCTGGACTTCGACGAGTTCAAATCGGATTGCGAGAAGCAGCAATCGCTGCGGTCCGTGCTGTGCCAAAGGAAGCATGAGCTTGAGAAGAGGCTCGGATCGGCATAGAAGTGGAGGAAAGCTTGGAATGTGATCTATACGGTGGGGATTTTGATGGTCTTGGCCTGCTTGGTGCTGCTTGCGGCTGTAATGTCGCTGCCCGTCGTGATCACGGCAGCCACGGCATTGAGAGTTTGAAGGAGTATTGAGAGTTTGAAGGAGAAGGTGGACTGTTGTGATGGTGAGATTAGGAGGGAGGCAGCAAAGATCTTGGAGAAAGGACATGTAGGACAAGAGTAGAATTTGGAAGGAACCTAGCCTTCTCTCTCACGTGTGCATTTTCATTGTTAATAAATTTGGAAGGAATTTGGAAAATCCACGCCAAGAGTGGAATTTGGAAGGCTTGGCAAATGGGAAACCCTTTTTTTATTATCATTGTTAAGTACATAACTAAACATATGTCGGATAGTTGGAGGTGGATTGTGCCCAAATTTATCATATTTATCGTGAAACCAATTCAACGGCAAACTGAGTGGTTACTTCTATGGCCCAGCATGTTGGATCATGGACTTGGAGGTCGAGCGATCATTGTCCTTCTCTTTGCAGTAAATTTTGTACTCGGATCTATCTGGATTGATTCACACTAGTACTAGTGTGATCGTCCATTTGTACCAAAAAAAAAAAAAAAACCTATGTGGCTACTGTACAAGTAGTAAAAGTTTCGATCAATGATTTGGCTTTTCTTCTTGTTTTTTTTTTTGGCTAACAGTTGATAACGTAAGGGATTGGAAGGATAAATAGAGTCTTTGGAGCACAGTGTTCTAATATGGTGATTAAACCCCCTCACGTTTTTGTTTGTTTCGACTCCCAATGATAGAACTAGTTAACATGCCCTTGGGCAATAAAAACAAAAATTTTTAAACAATTTTTTTAGGCGGCCATCTTTGGCGGCCTTCCTAAGCCGCTTAGTTCCTAAGCGGTCATTTTCGGCGGCCTTCCTAAGCGGCTTAGTTTCTAGGCGGCCTCATTGGCCTACTAGATTTTCTCTTCAAGGATGCAGTGGACATTTAATTACAGAAATTTTTAAATAATTTTTCTTGGCGGCCATCTTCGGCGGCCTTCCTAAGCCGCTTAGTTCCTAGGCGGCCATCTTTGGCGGCCTTCCTATGGCTTAGTTCCTAGGCGGCCTCGCTGGCCTACTAGATTTTCTCTTCAAGGACGCAGTGGGCATTTAATTCCGTCCGCAGCTTTGCTCTCTGTTGCAAGAAGCATACGTCATAATGAAGAGAGAAACAAGAGGAAAAAGTCATAATGAAGAGAAAGAACAAGAGAAAAAAGAGCTATGTGATGTCAGTGGGTTCTTCCAAGGACCGCCTTTTGTCATTAATATCCCATAGGAAAATCAATGGGTACCATTTAATGATAGGGAAATCCTAAGCGGCCTTTCATTTTAGGCGGCAATGGTCTAGGGAGCATTTAATGGGCTAGAGCCTTTGATGGTGTAGACCCAGAAAGCAATCCTAGGCGGCAATCCTAGGCGGCCCCTTCCTCAACAATCCTAGGCGGCAATGGCTTAGGGAGCATTTACTGGGCTAGAGCCTTTAATGGTGTAGACCCAGAAGGAAATCCTAGGCGGGAATCCTAGGCGGCCCCTTCCTCAACAATCTTAGGCGGCAATGGCCTGGGGAGCATTTAATGAGCTGAAGCATCTAATGGTGTGGACATGGAAGGCAATCGTAAGCGGCCTTCCTCAACGGCCATCCTAGGCGGCAATCCTAAGCGGCCTCTTCCTCGACGGCCTTCTCAACGGTAATCCTAAGCGGCCTCTTCCTCGACGGCCTTCTCAATGGCATTTATATGCTGAGGCATTTATAGGTCCTATAAAAGGCCCTTACTCCAAGGCATTTATTGGAGAGCATTCAATGGAATGGAGCATTTAATGTCAAGTCACGGACCACGAGGAGAGAGAGACAGCGGAGGAAGTCCTAAGCGGCCTTTTCTTCAACGACCTTCCTCAATGGCCATCCTAAACGACCTTTTCCTCAATGGCCATCTTAGGCGGCCTTCCTCAACGGCCATCCTAAGCGGCCTTTCTAGGTGGCCATCCTGGGCGGCCTTTCTAGGCGGCTTCGGTTTCAGACCAATGCTACCACGACGATGGCTCCCTATCGCATTTATGTGCCAGGGCATTTATGGTCTTATAAAGGCCATGTGAATTTATGGCTGTCACATTGACTCCCTTTTTGGCCCCATGCATGCACGTAAGGGTGCTTCGGTAATAACTTTGGGACCCGTCTTCATCCTAGGCGGTCTCGAAAGCTTCTCCCAGCTAGGCGGCTCCCGAGCAATCCTAGACGCCCCTAACACCCCCATGACGACGGCCAACAGCAGCCTAGACGGCCCCGAGCAATCCTAGATGGCCCCCGACACTCCCATGACGGAGGCCAAGAGCAGCCTAAATGGCCCCGAGCAATCCTAGACGGCCCCCGACACTCCCATGACGACGGCCAAGAGCAGCCTAAACGGCCCCGAGCAATCCTAGACGGCTCCTGACACTCCCATGACGATGGCCAAGAGCAGCCTAGACGGCCCTGAGCAATCCTAGACGGCCCCCAACACTCCCATGACGGTGGCCAAGAGTAGCCTAGACGGCTTCGAGCAATCCTAGACGGCCCCCGATACTCCCATGACGGTGGCCAAGAGCAGCCTAGACGGCCCTCGAGCAATCCTAGATGGCCTCACCGGACCCAGGTCCCACAGATGCCTTCCCGGCCTCAGCTAGCAACGGCCTCGTAGGGCAGAGGCCCTAGGCGGCCACCAGCGCCCCTAGGCGGCCTGCTTCTCCCAGCCAGCAGGCTTCCCCCAGCCGGCCATCCACAGTGGCCCCTCGCCCAACGGCCACAACCTTCCGTGGACCTTCTGACTCTACACGCCAGGTAGAGGGTATGGTCTCCATGGCTCACCAAGGGCCAGTTCCAGGCAATAGAATTGGATAAAGGGGAGATATAGCTTCTCCACGTGTCAGGTGGCATATGCATGAGCCAGAGGCATCCTTGAGTGGCCTATGGGTCCGAGGGTACTATTAGCCTTTATTTAATTCAAAGAGGGACTCATGGAAACTAAACAAAATAAATATTCAAGATCAATGTACCAGAAAAGGCCAGCTGTGCACACTCGATCTGCGGATGAAATCATGACTTGCATGAGGTAGGACGATGCTTTTAGCTCTGACATATCACTAAAAGACAACACCTGCAGCTCTGACATGCCACTAAGAAGAAGTGTCATCATAAAAGCTTCGATAGGTGGCAGCATCTCAGGTCTCACAGATATTAATCCTGACATTTTGTCTACCAAAAGTCCTCAATCATCATACACCCCCAACCACTCGGATCAAATAAGCCTCAAAAGTCATGGTCCATCATGAGGACCCACGTGGCTCAATTCCACTAGATGACAAAGATCCAAGCCCCTTAGGCAAAAGACAAAGTCCAAAGATAAATAAAAGGGGTAAAAGGGACCTTCGACCAGGTAACTCCAGAAACTCAACACGCTCATTCTGAGCCTCTCTCTCTTTCTCTTTCGAGCTTTCTCAAGCTCACAGCTGTTGCCCAGAGAACTAACTTGAGCGTCGGAGGGTCCCCGCCGGAATACCCGGCCGTGGGACTTCTTACAGTCTTTGAAGACAAAGGATGGGCTCCGATATTTCTGTGGAGGAACGGCTGATGCTCAGGACGCCGACTCAAAGTGATCAGGCATCAACAAATTAGCGTGCCATGTAGGGGGGACACACTGAAGGAAAGAAAGCTTTGTCTTCCTGAGCTATAAGTCTTTGTCCCCTCTAAGATAGCCATGGTGGTGATGCGCATGCCAAAGGTCTTCACCAATTATGCCGGGGGGCATCCACATCGCACTGAGCAGCAAAGGACCGCTCTCTCTGCTCCTCCCTCACCACCAACCTCAGTTGCTCTAATCAACTAGCTGGCTATCCTCAATCAATAAGTTCAAACCTTGAATGCAGCAGTTCATAAGCTGTAGAAGCAACGCTTGTTGGCTACTCGGCAGTAGCCCAAGCCTCTCATATCACCCATGATAGCTGCACCAGTTAGCCAGCGATTTACCCATGAGAAATCTCATCATAGAGAAGCTTATCGCCATCAAGCTTTACCTAAGCATCGCCACTGCGAAACTTTCAAGAGACTGCGGTCTCCTGCCCTCTGCTCATCTTCTGAGTCATCTGGGGAAAACCTTAATCATAAGATGAGGAGGCGTCTGGATGAACAACACCGGCGGCTGGAAAAGCTCAGTCAAAGGTTCAACAATCAGCCAGAGGTGGACTGCAACATGGGTAGCAGAATAATTTCAAAAAGGATGAACTCGAGACATTGTCCATCACCTCAAGCATTCATGGGCATTTTAATTTCTGGTGGTAGTGAGTCGAGAGATGTTAGTGCAATTAATGCAAGGTGGAAGATGAGGACAAAAGGCTTTGACTATTGACTTCACCTTCCTCCTCTCTCCCCTTCTCTCTTTCTCTCGACTGCACCCAAGAGCCAAACCGAGCCCAGGACCTCCTACGGATTTCGTCTAGCTGCTCTCAAACTTCAGCACTAAGGACGACTAATCTCTTCAAAGAAAGAGCTCTCAAGCCAAAAAGCTCTCAAGCCTTTAATCGATGACGGCATCAAACACAACACGAAGACAAAAAGCTACAAAAGCTAAGTATACTGTACCAAAAAAAAAAAGAAAAAGAAAAAAAAATTTTCATTCAATTTCTAAAAACCACTCAGGCCGGCCAAGCGACCGCCAAGGTAGTTTTCTAGTGGCCCCGCGATCATAAGGACACCCCCGGATCGGTGTGAGAAACCTCCGAGGCGGTTCAAGTCCTATTGTCTCGGCGGCTCCGAGTCAAACTCCCGGACCGGCCGAGCGACCCCCGAGGTATTTTCAAAATAACTTTAGTGGTCCCGAGATCATAGACACCCCGGACCGATGCGAGAAACCTCGATGGTTCAAGCCCTGTGGTCTCGGCAACTCCAAGTCAATGCTCGGGCCAGCCGCGAAACCCTCGAGGCGGTTTTATTTTGGTCCCATCAATAAAGGCTCCCGAGCATGGTCCCATCATGGCGACTCTCGGGTCACCCTTCGGGGTTCAAAAGGAACCTGAGCTTGGTCTAAGCACCCTCAAGTCACCCTTCGGGTTAAAGGCTCCCGAGCATGGTTCCATCACAGCGACTCTCGGGTCACCCTTCGGGGTTCAAAAGGAACCTGAGCCTGGTCCAAGCACCCTCAGGTCACCCTCTGGGGTTAAAGGCTCCCGAGCATGGTTCCATCACAGCGACTCTCGGGTCACCCTTCGGGGTTCAAAAGGAACCTGAGCCTGGTCTAAGCACCCTCAGGTCACCCTCCGGGGTTAAAGGCTTCCGAGCATGGTCCCATTATAGCAACTCTTGGGTCACCCTTCGGGGTTTAAAAGGCTCTCAACAGCTTTATTGTAGCCTCATCGGCTCTATCAGCCTTAGTGGCGCTATCAGCCTTAGTGGCTCTATCCCTATGCCCCAGCAGCATCATTACGGCCTCAACAGCTTTATTGCAGCCTCATCGGCTCTATTAGCCTTAGTGGCTATCAGCCTTAGTGGCTCTATCCCTTTGCCCCATCGGCATCATTACGGTCTCAACGGCTTTATTGCAGCCTCATCGGCTCTATCACCTTAGTGGCTATCAGCCTTAGTGGCTCTATCCCTCTGCCCCAGCGGCATCATTACGGCCTCAACGGCTTTATTGCAGCCTCATCGGCTCTATCAGCCTTAGTGGCTATCGGCTTTAGTGGCTCTATCCCTCTGCCCTAGCGGTATCATTACGGCCTCAACGGTTTTATTGCAGCCTCATCGGCTCTATTAGCCTTAGTGGCTATCAACCTTAGTGGCTCTATCCCTCTGCCCCAGCGGCATCATTACGGCCTCAACGGCTTTATTGCAGCCTCATCGGCTCTATCAGCCTTAGTGGCTCTATCCCTCTGCCCCAGCGACATCATTACAACCTCAATGGCTTTATTGCAGCCTCATCGGCTCTATTAGCCTTAGTGACTATCTGCTTTAGTGGCTCTATCCCTCTGCCCCAACGGCATCATTACGGCTTCAACGGCTTTATTGCAGCCTCATCGGCTCGATCAGCCTTAGTGGCTATCAGCCTTAGCGGCTCTATCGCTCTGCCTCATCGGCTTTATCAACCTTAATGGTTTTATTGCAGCCTCGTTGGCTCTATCTCTCAGCCTCAGCGGCGTTAATGCAGCTCCATCAGCTCTATTTTTGCCTTGCCAACTAGTTGACAAGCGTCCCCCTAAAAAATTGGACGTACGCTACTTTAAGTGATCGGGCATCAATAGATTCGGGCACAAGGTAATAAACTTATCCCCAATGTTACTTAAAAATTCTTTACACTCCTTCAGCTTGGTTAGTGCAGGACCTACAAGCTCAAGGAGTGTAGGGGGCATCTGATAGGACCAGTTAACAGGCCCATGGGCAATAAAAACAAAATTTTCAAACAAATTTTCTAGGTGGCCATCTTCGGCGGCCTTCCTAAGCCGCTTAGTTCCTAGGCGGTCATCTTCGGCGGCCTTCCTAAGCGGCCTCGTTGGCCTACTAGATTTCTCTTCAAGGATATAGTAGGCATTTAATTTCGTTCGCAGCTTTGCTCTTTATTGCAACAAGCATACGTCATAATTAAGAGAGAGAACAAGAGGGAAAAAGAGCTATGTGATGTGAGTGGGTTCTCCCAAGAACGCCTTTTGTCATTAATGTCCCATAAGAAAATCAATGGGCAGCATTTAATGATACAGAGACGGAGGGAAATCCTAAGCGGCCCCTTTCTCAACAATCCTAGGTGGCCCCTTTCTTAACAATCCTAGGCGGCAATGGCCTAGGGAGCAGTTAATGGGCTAGAGCCTTTGATGGTGTAGACCCAGAAGGAAATCCTAGGTGGCAATCCTAGGTGCCCCTTCCTCAACAATCCTAGGCAGCAATGGCTTAGGGAGCATTTAATGGGCTAGAGCCTTTGATGGTGCAGACCCAGAAGGAAATCCTAAGCGGCCTTTCATCCTGGGCGGCCCCTTCCTCAACAATCCTAGGCGGCAATGGCCTAGGGAGCATTTAATGAGCTGAGCATCTAATGGTTCAATCTTAGGCGGCCTCTTCTTAGACGAGTAATCTTAGGTGGCCTTTTCAATGGCATTTATGTGCCGAGGCATTTATAGCTCTTATAAAGGCCCTCGCTCCAAGGCATTTATTGGAGAGCATTCAATGGAATGGAGCATTCAATGTCAAATCACGGACCGAGGAGAGAGAGACATCGGAGGAAGTCCTAAGCGGCCTTTTTCCTCAACGGCCATCCTAGGTGGCCTTTTCCTCAACGGCCATCCTAGGCGGCCTTTTCCTCATTGGCCATCCTAGGCGGCCTTTTCCTCTCCTCAATGGCCATCCTATGCGACCTTTCTAGGCGGCCATCCTATGCGGCCTTTCTAGGCGACTTCGGTTTCAAATCAATGCCACCACAATGATGGCTCTCTATCGCATTTATGTGCTAGGGCATTTATGGTCTTATAAAGGCCATGTGCATTTATGGTTGTCACGTTGACTCCCTTTTTGGTCCCATGCATGCACGTAAGGGTGCTTCGGTTATAACTTCGGGACCTATCTTCATCTAGGCGGTCCCGAAAGCTTCTCCCAGCTAGGTGGCTCCCGAGCAATCCTAGACGCCCCTGACACCCCCATGATGGCGGCTAAGAGCAGCCTAGACGGCCCCTGACACTCCCATGATGGTAGCCAAGAGCAGCCTAGATGGCTCCCGAGCAATCCTAGACGACCCCTGACACTCCCATGACGGCGGCCAAGAGCAGCCTAAATGGCCCTGAGCAATCCTAGACGGCCCCCGACACTCCCATGACGATGGCCAAGAGCAGCCTAGACGACCCCGAGCAATCCTAGACGGCCCCCGACACTCCCATGACGGTGGCCAAGAGCAGCCTAGACGGCCTCGAGCAATCCTAGACGGCCCCCGACACTCCCATGACGGCGGCCAAGAGCAGCCTAGATGGCCCTCGAGCAATCCTAGACGGCCTCACCGGACCCAGGTCCCACAGATACCTTTCCGGCCTCAGCCAGCAATGGCCTCATGGGGCAGAGGTCCTAGGCGGCCACCAGCGCCCCTAGGCGGCCTGCTTCTCCCAGCCAGCAAGCTTTCCCCAGCCGGCCATCCACGGTGGCCCCTCGCCCAACGGCCACAACCTTCCGCAGACCTTCCGACTCTACACGCCAGGTAGAGGGTACGATCTCCATGGCTCACCAAGGGCCAGGTCCAGGCAATAAAATTGGATAAAGGAGAGATATAGCTTCTCCACGTGTTAGGTGGCATATGCATGAGCCAGAGGCATCCTTGAGTGGCCTATGGATCCGAGGGTAATATTAGCCTTTATTTTATTCAAGAAGGGACTCATGGCGACTAAACAAGGACTCTGACCATTAAATAAATATTCAAGATCAATGTACCAGAAAAGGCCAGCTGTGCACACTCGATCTGCGGATGAAATCATGACTTGCATGAGGTAGGACGATGCTTTTAGCTCTGATATATCACTAAAAGACGACACCTGCAGCTCTGACATGCCACTAAGAAGAAGTGTCAACATAAAAGCTTCGATAGGTGGCAGCATCTCAGGTCTCATAGATATTAATCCTGATATTTTGTCTACCAAAAGTCCTCAATCATCATGACACCCCCAACCACTCAGATCAGATAAGCCCCAAAAGTCATGGTCCATCATGAGGACCCATGTGGCTCAATTCCACTAGATGACAAAGATCCAAGCCCCTCAGGCAAAAGACAAAGTCCAAAGATAAATAAAAGGGGTGAAAGGGACCTTCGACCAGGTAACTCCAGAAACTCAACACGCTCATTCTAAGCCTCTCTTTCTTTCTTTTTCGAGCTTTCTCAAGCTCACGGCTGTTGCCCAGAGCACTAACTTGAGCGTCGTTCCCGCCGGAATACCCGGCTGTGGGACTTCTTGCAGGCTTTGAAGACAAAGGAAGGGCTTCGATATTTCTGTAGAAAACGGCCGACGCTTAAGGACGCCGACTCAAAGTGATCGGGCATCAACACTCAAAATACCCTTTCTCCTTGCCTTTAAAAAAGCCTTCAGCTCGGGTTCTTTCTCCCTTCTCAAGGCACACTAAATTATCCCAATAATGTCCCCAAAAACGACTCTATTTTTTCCCTTACATAACGAAAACCTCACATGCAGCGCTCACTTGGACAGGCTCCTACAAGAACTTGGAGCGTCTAGGTTGGGATTCTTTCTCTGTTAAGTGCATACTCTTTGACTTGTCTCAAGAGAGAGCTGACTTCAGCTGCCTGTCTAGTTATGTAAGCCAAATCCAGTTTGTAAAAATCTTTTTCCTTGGCAACTTTCCAAGCTGAACACATCTATTTTAAGGTACTAGCATCCGAGCACATGCCAATGCACATTTGGAAGTAAGATGTTCCCAAGTCTGTGAAAATAACGGGAGAGAGTGAGCATAGTGAATCCCCTAGCTAGCAAGTTTGCATTAATTGATTTTTAATATGGACCAGCCTCCAATTTAATTGAGTTATTGATATCTTTTTATTATAATATATATATAGATGTGAACGGTATTAGTCAAACCTACACAGTTATTCTCCACAAAAACAAAACGAAAACAAAATCCCTTCTAGCACAAGTAAGTTTCAAAACTAGTAAGGCCATTGATAATTGGCTGGAACTTTCAGAGTGCTTGCACGGAAACTCAGAGGAGACATATGCAGGGATAAACGGAGGGAGGCAGGGGGTCCGTCCTACATGCGAAACTATGCTTTCATGTAGTGTCGTGGAAATGGAGGGGATAAATGTACACAAAATTAATTGATAATAATGCCTACTGTTGCCGCCGGGATCCATCCTCCGATTCGGGCGCGGTCGATCTTGTTGCGGCGGACCTGCAAAAAAGGAAGCCCACACGCGGAGGGATGTTGGGGGTGGTCCTCCGCGGAAGGCCCTCCGACGCTCAAGTCAGTGAGAAAGGAATCGGCGATCAACCAGACAATGGGAGGTGGATCTCTCCGGGAGACCTCTCCAGGGGGCGGCCAATCGGAAGCTCTAGGAGGGGCAGAGCACCGACGAGCTGCCGGGAGAGAAGAATGATCCCAGAGTTTTTTGCGTCCAGAGTCGCGTACCTGAGGGAATCTGCCAATCTGACATTTATAGACTGTCACCTGGGGACTTGAGCATCTTCTGGAAGGTTCTGGGGTTGTTACGATACGGGGGTAGACAGAATCAGGCCGTTGTGGGGCCGTTAGAATCCACGCCTGGTTTGTTAAGGGATCGACGGCTGGGAGAGCTCCTTGATGTCTTGGGATCTGGGTGAGTAGACCTGGGGCGGTTACAATAGGTCTTAGGCCACGTCTCAATATGATTCCCTGCCTAAGGTGCTGCTCGGGTAAGCTTAGGCTCTCCCGCGTCAGGTTCCGCGGAGGTAGACGTCAGGGCGTGGATCGTTAGGTAGAAGCGAGCTACGGGAGCCCGGAAGAGGCCGAGCTAGGGAAGCCCGGAAGAGGCCGAGCTAGGGAAGCCGGAAGAGGCCGAGCTAGGGAAGCCCGGAAGAGGCCGAGCTAGGGAAGCCCGAAGGAGGCCGAGCTAGGGAAGCCCGGAAGAGGCCGAGCTAGGGAAGCCCGAAGGGGGACGGCGGGAGGAGGTCAGCCTTAGCCGCCTCGCACGGATATCAATGCAATGACGATTTTACCCCCCAACACATGCCCTCCACTCCCTAGTTCGAAGCGTAGGTTCGGGCGTAGGGAGTATAAGCTCAAGTGGCGCGCCCTGGATGGGACGTCTTGGCCTAAACAGTTCATGCAATGATGCCCTAATTAATGCGACAGGGCCATCGTACCTTCGGAGGTAAGGTTCCTCCACTAGCGACGGTTGAGATTGTGCCGTGCCGTGAATCCCGATCGATATGGAGGTTTGTCGAGGCGATTCCGGACGCCTCGAATGAGACGCCCCGCCTCCCCAGGGCGGTTCCTTGGCGGAGAAGCGAAGTGACAGCCGCCCTATATATATATATACTTATGCACATGTGCGCATGTTCGCGGCGTCTTCTCACCTTGTTTTCAGAAGAGCATTGGCCTCTCATCCTCTCCAGCGTTCATCGTTTTCGCCCAGGATTTTCCTCAACCGAGATGGCGATGAGCCCTGAAGATGTGGCCTCAGAAATCGTGCTGAGGATTTGGGGAGGATTCACCAGAGGTATGGTCTGCCCCTGGATGTAGTTTTACGGGTGCCGGAACCCGAAGATAGGGTTACTCGGGGATTAGAGTCCGGAGTCTTTATCTATGAGGATAGTTTTAAGGCGGGTCTTCGTTTTCCTCTCCATCCCTTGGTGAAGGAGATCATGACCCACTACAACATCTGTCCATCGATGGTGGCTCCAAATAGTTGGCGGAATATCGTCGGATTCATTTCGATGTGTCACCAGATTCAAATCGTTGCAACTCTCCCCCTTTTCCGCACCTGCTACCACTTGACTCCCGGGAGGAAATCGGAGTGGACCTCCATCGGGCCCCGGAGATCTTTTAATGTCATCGCGGATAAGCCTTCTTCCATCAAGGGGTGGAAGAGCCGATTCGTGATTGCGGAGGGGAACGTCGGTTCCGATTTCCCTCGACGATGGGGGGAAGTTGCGAGGGATGCGGAGACGCATCCGGCCTTATCGGCGCAGGAGGAGAGGGACCTGGATGTCCTTCGTAATGGACAGGTATTTTCGGCTAACGACCTATTATCGGAGGGGGCCCTCTTCGCAGCCGGGCTCAGCCCTCTGGATCCACAAGGTGAGTCCCTTTTCGCGCTGTGTATTTTTCTCGATTACCGCGCTTGGGTTTGAGCATGTAAATTCCGGTTTGACAGCCACAAGGTTGGCGTTGTCGAGCCTCTCCAAGAGGAAGAGGGGGAAGCGCCCAGGGGAAGGTAGCGGCGCGGACAGCGGCCGGCCCGAGAAAAGGGCCCATACCTCTGCCAAAAATCCGCCGGACGTCGGAGCAGTCCCCATAGGACCGCCGGGGCGAAGGAGGATCCGGGAAGAATGGCCACGGCACCTGGCGCCCTCGTACTGGAGATATCGGACAGTTCGGATGAAGCTCCGCTGGCTCGTCCGACCGCGTCCCCCTTGAAAGAGGAACCTGCGACGGGTCCAGCGGAGGCGGCCGTAGCAGAGGGGCCATTGTCCCGCGGGATTACCACTGGCTCCAGCGGGAGAGGGGAGGAGATGGCCGCAGCGGAGGAAGTTCAGGGGGAGCCCCTACTTGGTCTGTCCGCCGGGGAGTCTGGTAGCAGTGAGGTCGGGCCGCCCTCGATGGGTCAAGAGGCGGGTCAGACCGAGGCCTCGGGGGAGCCCGCGGAGGAGACGCAGGTGGTGGCGACTGGAAAGGATGCATCGGTGGAGGGAGCACAACAAAGTGGGGGTCCCACGATCGGGGCTCCCTCGAAGAAGATTTTGGGGAGGCTGGCGCTTGGGCTGGCCGAGCTATCTGAAGAGGCCCAAGCCAGGGCCTTGATGGAGGAGGCTGGGAGGTTGAAGGCTTCTCAGTGGGGGTCGCCCAGGCCGGTCCCTCAGACGGGGCCGGTCAACCCGGCAGCTCGGAGACTAGCATTGATGAGGCATTTTCCGCCATGATAAGGTCGGTCCTGCATCCGGGTGCGGATCCGTCGGCGGACAAGTTTGCTGACCGGGGTTGATAGATGCTGCGTTCGGGCAGCAAGGTGTAGCTGAGAGTATTCATCTCCTTCCTGCCATTGATAACACAACTTTGATGAGGATGACCCGGGACTACGCTTCGCGGGTGAGTCACTTTTCCTGCGTGACAGATGTTTCTCGATGGACCCCGTCGTGGGCGCTTATTCAGTTTTTGCCTTTGCAGGGCGTTTTGCTTTCCGGGCGATTTGCTGGCGCTTGAGTTTGGCGACGGGGGCCAGTGTCCAGGCCGGAGGGAGAATGTCGAGCTCCAGTCGCGGCTGAAGGTGTCTGAGCAGTTCGAAGAGCTCATGGACACGATGGACAGGAACTCGAAGGCGGCAAGGGCGGCACACCAGGCTGCCGTGGACGAGGTGTCCAAGCAGAAGCGCAGGGTGGAGGAGTTACAGGGACTCCTAGCGAAGAACGACGATGCGTGCTTGGAGTTGGCCAAGATTAAATCGAAACACTCCGCGGAGGTGGCGGCGATGCGGCGGGAACATGGTGAGAGTATGAGTCGGCTGAGGAGGGAGGCCGACGATGAAAGAAGGCGCCTGGCGGGAATGCTTGGCGAAGTGGAGGAGAAATTGAAACGGCGCGATGGTGAAATTGCCCATTTGAAGGAGAACGCTAGGTGGCATCAAGGGACGATGACTCGGGTGAGTGACGAGTTGTCGCAAGCTCGTGGGGAGATTGAAGCCAGACAATCGAAGATCAGTACCCTGCAAGAGAGGGTCGAGCTGGTCGGCGCTGACAGGACAAGAGCCCGGAGTGAGGCCGAGGAGCTGGCCAAAAGGTTGGCCAGCGAGAGGGGGAGGTATGCTCTCATTTTACCCTCTTTATTTTTCTACTGGCTCCTTGCGACGCCGATTGATTTTGGCTTTTCCAGATGGCGAGGATGGGGTCGGAGATTCGGGCTCTCCAAAGTGTGCTCGCGTCCACTCGCAGTAGGAGCTCGGAACTCGAGACACGGGCTAGCGAGCTTGAGGAACAAAATGTCGTTTTGAAGGCCCAAGTGATCGAGGCTGAGAAGCAGACTGCGGAAGTCAAAACGCAGCACGCCATTCTCAAGGGTAGGCAGGACGCTATTAGCGTTGACGCCTTCCATCATGGGATAGAAGAGTGTAAACAGCGGATTCTCCGTGAGCACCCGGAGTGGGATCTTTCTTTTCTGAGCCCCCAAGATCTCGACGATGGCGAGTCTGAAGAAGAAGACGAAGATGAATATGCCGACGTGTCTGACGCCGAACCTGGCGCCGCCCCCAGTCCCAGCGAAGCTGCAGTTTCTGAGGGACGATCGCAAACTGCCGCCGAGGGGGCAAGAACATTGGAGAAGGGTGAGCCTAGTCACGCCTCCGCGGCGCAACTGAGGGCTCCTCAAAGGCTGGTGCGGCTCCTGGTTCGTAGGAGTCGTTATTGTACCTTGCTTATCTGTCGTTCCTTAATAAAAGAACTTTCTGTTTTGACTCAAGTGCTGTCCTGGTTTGGCCTCATCGTCGCCCAGTTTCGCCTTGAGCGGTCTGTGGCTCGCTGGCGATCTTGGGTTATCTTTATTCCAAGACTAGGCAAACGCGTTAGCTCGGACGATGAAATAGGCCGGCCAGGGCCGACAGGCAAAATAGGTCGGCTGGGGCCGACAGAAGAAATAGGTCGGCTAGGACCGACGGAAGAAATTGGTCGGCTAGGGCCGACGGATACGGAAAAATAGGTCGGCCGGGGCCGACGGCCAAAACAGGTCGGCTGAGGCCGACAGATAAAGTAGGTCGGCTGGGGCCGACAGATAAAATAGGTCGGCTGGGGCCGACAGACAAGATGGGTCGGCTGGGGCCGAAAAATAGGTCGGCTGGGGCCGACAGATAAAATAGGTCGGCTGGGGCTGACAGACAAGATGGGTCGGCTGGAGCCGACGGCTAAAATAGGTCGGCTGGGGCCGACAGATAAAATAGGTCGGCTGGGGCCGACAGACAAGATGGGTCGGCTGGAGCCGAAAATAGGTCTTCGCGCTTCCTGCCACCCTGCCAGCGCCCTGCTGTCCCGCAGGCAATTCGGTTTTCACTTTACCCGAAGCGGTGATACGGCACAGCGGGGGACATAAAGCTGCATTGGAGCTTTCCGGAAGGTGCTCTTTTCCCATGCAGGTCGCTTTGTCGTGATGCGTACGCAACCGCCTATCATGGAGGGTACTATTTTCGAAGGACGATTTTCTGAGTTCGTCGGTTTTCGAAGTGTCAGCGGGCGATTTCCTGCATTTAATGAATGCGATTCGGGATCAGATGGGGATCTTCGTACACGTCCTGGTTCAGGCGGTGGGTTCGGCGCGCAGTGGGGCTACGCCAATTTTGAGAGACCACGTGGAGGTACTGCTCGGAAGTTTAAATCTCGGGACCCGCAGTCTGGGTAGCTTTTCCTGATTCGTTTCCGCCTATAAAAGGGGAAAGGGGGTCTCATCTGGTTATCCCCAAAGCTTCTTCCTCGTTAGAGCTTCCATCATGCTCGTTTCTGTTGTCGCAAGTAGGAGGATCAGGCCCTCCTTTCATGGGCTCCTTGCCGCCGGATAGCTGGGGCGACCGGGGAGCAGCTGGAGAACGGCTCATCCTTAGGGGACGAGTCTCGGAGATCATATGGAGAGCGCACAAGGAGGGGGCAGAGATCATACGGAGAGCGCACATACACGTTTCCGTTGTGGTCTCTGCGGCTCCTGCTCGGAGACGCAGGGTAGGAGGTGTATGGACACCTCCGTAGCACGCGCAGGCTCTCCCTCTTTCGCTGGCTTAGGTTCCCGCGCCTTCCCTGAGGGGAATCCTTGCCACGGGAGGGAGAAGATGGGAGCAACCGGGGTCGGATGGTCCCCGGTTCCCTCGACTGGATGGCGGCCCGCGATCCAGCACTCCCTCCTAGGGGAGTGGGTTGGGCCTTCCGGATCCTCAGAATCAGCATCCGCGGGCCATGCCTCCTCCTGGATCTTTTAATTCATCCTGCCCAGGCGGATTGGCCGTTTCGTGGTTTGCATGATTTGTCGATCCGGATGTTGGAACATCGCAGTTGTCTAGGCCTGCTTTGGAGCAGTTGCTCGAGTTTTGTATTTGCCTTTATTTTATGCATTTCAATGTTCTTGTAACGCCTGTGAGGCATTTGTAATTGATCACGACTGGCAATAAAGAGAGTTATATTCTGTTTCTCAATCTCTATCTTTCTTGTGCCGAGCCTACTGTTATTTGTTGTTTGCAGGTCATAAAGGCATCTCGCTCGCCTTAGACGAGGATCTCATGTCGCCCGAACCAGTTGAGGTTCGTGCACGGCGGTGCAGAGATCGTTCGGCGAATACGCTCCTTGCTTAGGTCAGGAGTCTGGTATTTTGTGCTCCATTTTTATCGGAGCTCGGAGTATCGTGGGTCGGCTTTGGCCGAAGTTCGGGGAGTCTGCACCTTCTCCTTTTATAACTCGGGGAACTTGTCGCCCGAGTTAGTCAAGTTTCGAAGGTGTTCGCCTCGGCCTTGCCGAAGTCCGGAGATTTATGGCTCGGCCCCGCCGAGGTTCGGAGATTTATGGCTCGGTCCTGCCGAGGTTCGGGGAACACTTTACTTGGCCCTGCCAAGGTTCGGGGAATTGGTAGCTCGGCCCTGCCGAGGTTCGGAGATTTATAGCTCGGCCTGCCGAGGCTCAGAGAAACAGTTGGCTTGGCCCTGCCAAGGTTCGGAGAATTGGTAGCTCGGCCCTGCCGAGGTTCGGGGAACACTTTACTTGGCCCTGCCAAGGTTCGGGGAATTGGTAGCTCGGCCCTGCCGAGGTTCGGGGAACACTTTATTTGGCCCTGCCAAGGTTTGGAGATTTATAGCTCGGCCCTGAGGTTCGGAGAAACAGTCGGCTTGGCCCTGCCAAGGTTCGGAGAATTGGTAGCTCGGCCCTGCCGAGGTTCGGAGAACACTTTACTGGCCCCGCCAAGGTTCGGGGAATTGGTAGCTCGGCCCTGCCAAGGTTCGGAGATTTATGGCTCGGCCCTGCCGAGGTTCGGAGAAACAGTTGGCTTGGCCCTGCCAAGGTTCGGAGAATTGGTAGCTCGGCCCTGAGGTTCGGAGAACACTTTACTTGGCCTGCCAAGGTTCGGAGAATTGGTAGCTCGGCCCTGCGAGGTTTGGAGATTTATAGCTCGGCCCTGCCGAGGTTCGAGAAACAATTGGCTTGGCCCTGCCAAGGTTCGGAGAATTGGTAGCTCGGCCTTGCCGAGGTTCGGAGAACACTTTACTTGGCCCTGCCAAGGTTCGGAGAATTGGTAGCTCGGCCCTGCCGAGGTTCGGAGATTTATAGCTCGGCCCTGCCGAGGTTCGGAGAAACAGTTGGCTTGGCCCTGCCAAGGTTCGGAGAATTGGTAGCTCGGCCCTGCCGAGGTTCGGAGAACACTTTACTTGGCCCTGCCAAGGTGGAGAATTGGTAGCTCGGCCCTGCCGAGGTTCGGAGATTTATAGCTCGGCCCTGCCGAGGTTCGGAGAAACAGTTGGCTTGGCCCTGCCAAGGTTCGGAGAATTGGTAGCTCGGCCCTGCCAAGGTTGGAGAACACTTTACTTGGCCCTGCCAAGGTTCGGAGAATTGGTAGCTCGGCCCTGCCGAGGTTCGGAGAATTGGTCACTGAAGGGAGCGACTCAGCTGTCACGCGGCCACAGCGTTAGGCCCACGCGGCGCTTAATAAAGGGGGCGCCAGCGGAACGGGCGGTGCGTTGTCACGCTTTTATTGGCGATGTTGCTCTTTCCGAGGGGACAGATCGTCGATCGAGCGTTGGACTCTGTCCTCACGCGCTTTCCAAGAAAGGGGGCAGTTTTAAGAGGCTTGGGGAAGCGTCGAAGGCATTTACTGCGGGAGGCGACAGATCGGAAAGATGCTCTGCTTGCGCTTTCCGATCTTACTCGGGATAGGGCGCGACTCTTCGGATTCTTCACGCATTAGAATGGTGACACATGGCAAACTCTCATGGGTCGGCGTTTGCGGCACGGTCGATCGGGATACCTGCCTGGCGGGTATAAATATGACCGAGGGGGATTGGTTTCGGCCATTCCTCGGTTTAAGTTCTGAAGAATGGACTCTCCAGGGCGATCCTCAGTGAGTCGCGTTCCTCGCTTAGCAGCCTACCGCGTTCGGAGGGGAGGTGTACCTCCGTAACTGTCGATGGGCTGAGCCTCGCGTCGGGCTTCGCGATCAATGAGCAGCTTGCGAGGACCGCCGAAGAACTCTTGGATGTCTCGGTCAGGGAGGCGGAGGCCTCACGCCGGATAATGGACCGGCAAGAGGAGGAGATCGTGTCTCTCCGTCAGCAGGTGGCCGACCTGGCGGGGCGTCTGGAGGAGCTACTGGCCTCTGGGGGCGACTGACTCCAGGGCCTCTGCCCGCTCCCGTTTTTGCTTTTGTTTTTCTGTGTCTTTTTGTGCCTCGCAGTAGCTCCTTCTCGTTTAAATGGAAAATAGACCCGTTTTTAGGAATCTCTTTCTTCTTTGAGAATGATTACCTTGATACGCTCGACGGACTTGGGTGTCGGCCTGGTCCCATCGTCCTGCGTATTAATCGTAGATATTTCGAATGACGAGTTACAGGGGGGTCGCCCAAAGGTTTTCTACTGCTAGGGAGAATTTCCCGGCCCAGCCTGGGGCTCTTGGCCGGTTACGTGAGGCTTTATAGCCTCTTAGGGGAATTCTGCCGATGGTGGCATTTTTTCGCATGCCGATGGTTTTCGTTTAGCGCCCGTTTTCAAACCGGGCGAAGTCCCTTGGGGGACTGTTGGGGGCCATTCGGCTTTGGTGGAGGCCTTTATGCTTAGGCTTTTTCACCGGGGTTTTTAGCCGAGTGACTTTTACCTGGCCTTGCCATGGCTCGGAGGACTCGTCGCTCGGCCCTGCCGAGGTTCGGAAAATATTTTACTTGGCCCTGCCAAGGTTCGGAGATTTGTTGCTCGGCCCTGCCGAGGTTCGGAGAAATATTTTACTTGGCCCTGCCAAGGTTCGGAGATTTGTTGCTCGGCCCTGCCGAGGTTCGGAGAAATATTTTACTTGGCCCTGCCAAGGTTCGGAGATTTGTTGCTCGGCCTGCCGAGGTTCGGAGAAATATTTTACTTGGCCCTGCCAAGGTTCGGAGATTTGTTGCTCGGCCCTGCCGAGGTTCGGAGAAATATTTTAC
Source organism: Calamus simplicifolius (assembly GCA_900491605.1). Taxonomy (NCBI): domain Eukaryota; kingdom Viridiplantae; phylum Streptophyta; class Magnoliopsida; order Arecales; family Arecaceae; genus Calamus; species Calamus simplicifolius. The sequence goes on from UESW01002262.1 coordinate 114,385, forward strand.
TTGGCCCTGCCAAGGTTCGGAGATTTTGTTGCTCGGCCCTGCCGAGGTTCGGAGAAATATTTTACTTGGCCCTGCCAAGGTTCGGAGATTTGTTTTACTTGGCCCTGCCAAGGTTCCTCGGCCCTGCCGAGGTTCGGAGAAATATTTTACTTGGCCCTGCCAAGGTTCGGAGATTTGTTGCTCGGCCCTGCCGAGGTTCGGAGAAATATTTTACTTGGCCCTGCCAAGGTTCGGAGATTTGTTGCTCGGCCCTGCCGAGGTTCGGAGAAATATTTTACTTGGCCCTGCCAAGGTTCGGAGATTTGTTGCTCGGCCCTGCCGAGGTTCGGAGAAATATTTTACTTGGCCTGCCAAGGTTCGGAGATTTGTTGCTCGGCCCTGCCGAGGTTCGGAGAAATATTTTACTTGGCCCTGCCAAGGTTCGGAGATTTGTTGCTCGGCCCTGCCGAGGTTCGGAGAAATATTTTACTTGGCCCTGCCAAGGTTCGGAGATTTGTTGCTCGGCCCTGCCGAGGTTCGGAGAAATATTTTACTTGGCCTGCCAAGGTTCGGAGATTTGTTGCTCGGCCCTGCCGAGGTTCGGAGAAATATTTTACTTGGCCCTGCCAAGGTTCGGAGATTTGTTGCTCGGCCCTGCCGAGGTTCGGAGAAATATTTTACTTGGCCCTGCCAAGGTTCGGAGATTTGTTGCTCGGCCCTGCCGAGGTTCGGAGAAATATTTTACTTGGCCCTGCCAAGGTTCGGAGATTTGTTTTACTTGGCCCTGCCAAGGTTCGGAGATTTGTTGCTCGGCCCTGCCGAGGTTCGGAGAAATATTTTACTTGGCCCTGCCAAGGTTCGGAGATTTGTTGCTCGGCCCTGCCGAGGTTCGGAGAAATATTTTACTTGGCCCTGCCAAGGTTCGGAGATTTGTTGCTCGGCCCTGCCGAGGTTCGGAGAAATATTTTACTTGGCCCTGCCAAGGTTCGGAGATTTGTTGCTCGGCCCTGCCGAGGTTCGGAGAAATATTTTACTTGGCCCTGCCAAGGTTCGGAGATTTGTTGCTCGGCCCTGCCGAGGTTCGGAGAAATATTTTACTTGGCCCTGCCAAGGTTCGGAGATTTGTTGCTCGGCCCTGCCGAGGTTCGGAGAAATATTTTACTTGGCCCTGCCAAGGTTCGGAGATTTGTTGCTCGGCCCTGCCGAGGTTCGGAGAAATATTTTACTTGGCCCCAAGGTTCGCCCCTGCCAAGGTTCGGAGATTCCTGTTCAAACAAACAGCTCGGTTGTGCCGAGGATTGGTAAGCAGTATCCGCTTCTTTTGCAATTTATAGCAATATGGTGCATAATGATTCACGCAATAGGTTTTGAGGAAACAGCTAAACAGGAACATGCAGTGAGGTGTATGGAGATTGTTCGGAGAGGACATACCCTATTGATAGTATTACGGAGGTTGTCCGCGTTCCAAGTTCGGGGAATGGACTTCCCATCCAGATCCTGCAGCTTGTAGGTTCCTGGTCCAATAATCTCTGTTATTTGGTATGGGCCCTCCCAGTTTGGCGCCAGCTTTCCTTGCTCCAGCGGTTTGGATACAGAAGCTTTCGGAGGACAAGGTCGCCAGGTAGGAAGGTTTTCCCCTTGACCCTGGAGGCATGGTACCGAGCCACCCTCTGTTGATAAGCAGCCGTCCTGATTCGGGCCTTCTCTCTGACTTCCTCTACCAAGTCGAGGTTGGTGCGGAGTTGCTCGTTGCTGGCTTCCTCTGAGTAACTCTCCACCCGCAAAGATGGGAGGCCTATTTCCACAGGGATGACGGCCTCCGTGCCAAAAGCCATTCGGAATGGGGTCTCGCCCGTCGGGATTCTCGGGGTGGTGCGATAGGCCCATAAGACATGGTGTAGCTCATCCGCCCACCTGCCTTGGGCTCTGGAGAGGCGAGCTTTGATTCCTTGGAGGAGAGTCCTGTTGGTCACTTCGGCCGCTCCGTTGGCTTGTGGGTGCCCGACCGAAGTAAGGTGGTGACGGATTCCGTGTTCCTCGCAGAATTGGCGGAACTTGGAGTTGTCGAACTGCTTACCGTTATCGGTGATTATGGTGTGGGGGAGGCCGAACCGGCAGACGATGGACCTCCATACAAAGTCTCTGGCCCGTGCTTCGGTGATTTGCGCGACTGCTTCCGCTTCAACCCACTTGGTGAAGTAGTCAATGGCGACAAATAAGAATTTCCGCTGTCCCGTCGCCAGCGGGAATGGGCCGAGGATGTCCATCCCCCACTTGGCAAAGGGCCAGGCGGAGGATATAGAAACTAGCTCGGCGGAAGGGAGCCTCTGGATGCTTGAATGTCTCTGGCAGGCGTCACAGGCTCGGACTAGGTCGTCCGCGTCTTTCTGCATGGTCGGCCAGTAATAGCCTTGCCGCAGCACCTTGTGGCATAGGGACCGGCTTCCCAGATGGTTGCCGCAATCCCTTCATGTACCTCTCGTAGAGCATAGTCCGCCTCGGATGGGCGGAGGCATCTGAGCAGCGGCATGAAAAAGACCGCTTGTAAAGTTGGCTGTCAATCAATACATAGTGGGTCGCCTGCAGCTTCAATTTCCTGGCCTCTCTTCGGTCGGATGGGAGCGACCCTTCTTTGAGATAGTTGAGGATAGGGTCGAACCAGGATGGTTCGGCCTCGATTTGCATCACCCGGTCGGCTTCCATGATACTCGGCTTTTCCAGAGTCTCCAGATGGAATTTTTGTTCAGCATCCATCGTCTCCGCGGTTGCCAATCGGGAGAGTAGGTCGGCACGGGCGTTTTCCGATCTAGGAATTTGAATAATTTCAAACTCGGCAAAGTGGGGAAGTAGGCCGCGCACCTCTTGGAGATATCGAATCATGTTCGGTTCTCGGGCTTCAAACTCTCCCCGCACATGGCCGGCCACCAGCTGAGAGTCGGTGAAGGCGTTAAGCTTTTCCACCTTCAGGTTGCGGGCGATCCGGAGACCAGCTAACAGGGCCTCGTACTCGGCTTCGTTGTTGGAAGCCGGGAAGGAGAATCGGACGCCATATTCGAAGATCATCCCTCTGGGCTGGTGAGAACTAGACCCGCACCGGAGTGATGGGCATTGGACGACCCATCGACGTGAAGGAGCCACCGAGCTTCAGGCTTTGGTCCTTCGGAATTTTCTGGGGTAGAGCCGTCTTCCGGGATGGTACACTCGAGGAGGAAGTCGGCCAGCACTTGGGCTTTGATGGCCGGGCGAGGTTGAAAATGTATGTCATGCTCGCTTAGTTCGACGGCCCATTTGGTCATTCTCCCCGATGTTTCTGGACGGTGGACCACCGCCTTGATGGGTTGATCGGTCAGGACCGTCACTGAATGTGCTTGAAAATAAGGCCGTAGCTTCCGGACTGAGGTGATCAAGGCCAACACCATCTTTTCAATCCTGCTGTACCTCGTCTCCGCATCGCGGAGCAGCCTACTCACATAGTAGATCGGCTTCTGGATCTTGCCTTCTTCTTGATCAGCACCGAGCAAACTGCACCCTCCGAAACGGCCAGGTACAGGAATAAGGTCTCTCCTGGGGTTGGACTGCTGAGGAGTGGGGCGAGCCGAGGTACTTCTTGAGATCTTGAAATGACCTTTGGCATTCGGGAGTCCACTGGAAATTTTTGGCCGATCGGAGAGTTTTGAAGAAGGGGAGGCATCTCTCGCCGACCGTGCCACAAAGCGGTTAAGGGCCGCTATCCTCCCGGTTAGGCGCTGGACCTCTTTAATGGATGCGGGGGGCGTCATTTGTTGGAGAGCTTGAATCTTCTGGGGGTTAGCTTCGATACCTCGCTGGGAGACCATGAAGCCGAGGAACTTCCCCGAGTTGACGCCGAAGGCGCACTTGGTCGGGTTGAGTTTCATCCCATATTTGCGCAACGTGCAAAGCTCTCCGAGAGGTCCTCAACATGCTGTGATGCCTCCTTGCTTTTGACCAGCATGTCGTCCACGTACACCTCCATGTTCCGGCCGATTTGCTCCTTGAACACCTTGTTGACCAGCCGCTGGTAGGTCGCCCCTGCATTTTTAAGACCAAAAGGCATAACACGGTAACAGTAGGTACCTCGGTCGGTTATGAAGGCGGTCTTTTCTTCATCCTCGGGGCCATTCGGATCTGATTGTAGCCCGAATAGGCATCCATGAATGACAGCATTTGGTGGCCTGAGGTGGCGTCCACGAGCTGGTCGATCCGAGGGAGGGGGAAGCTATCCTTCGGGCATGCCTTGTTGAGGTCGGTGAAGTCGATGCAGATCCTCCATTTGCCGTTCGACTTTTTCACCATGACGACATTTGACAGCCAGTTCGGATAATTTACCTCTCGGACGAAGTTGGCCTTTATGAGTTTGTCGACCTCTTCTTCAATGGCTTTTTGCCGTTCTGGGGCGAAGCTTCTCTTCTTCTGCTTAACAGGCCTGTGCATCTCGTCCACATTGAGACGATGGACGAGGACCTCGGGGTTAATCCCTGGCATGTCGGAGGCGGTCCAGGCGAAGATGTCCGCATTGCTTTGGAGGAATCTGATCAGCTCGCGACGAGGCTCTCCTTTGAGTAGCGACCCGATCCTTATGGTTCGGTCGGGCCGAGCTTCGTCCAGCGGTACTTCTTCCAGTTCTTCCGCCGGTTCTCCCCGTTGTTCGGCGAAATCTTCGCGAGCGTCTAGCCCGTCAACCTCGGGAATTCTGGACTGAAGGCTCGTGACGAAACATTGCCGAGCCATGGCCTGACTTCCCCGAACCACTCCAACTTCCTCGGTGGGGAACTTCATAGACAGATGCGGGATAGAGACAACCGCCTTAAGGGACATCAAGCCGGGCCTGCCGAATATGGCGTTGTATGGGGACCTGAGGTCGGTCACTAGGAAATCGGTCTGTACAATGGTCACGAGGGGCCAGGTTCCCGCGCGGACCGTCAGGGTGACGATTCCTTCCGGGATGATGACGTCGCCGGTGAATCCCATCAGGGTGGAATCCACGGCTCGAAGGTTTTCCATGAGCAATTTCATCCTGGCAAACACACCGAGGTACAAAACGTTTACCGAACTTCCACTATCGACGAGGATTCGGCTTACATCATAATTGTTCAAGTTAAGGGATACAACAAGTGCGTCATCATGGGGGAGCTGTATCCCAAGAAGATCATCATCGAAAAAGGAAAGTTCGCCTGTGCGTGCCTTCTTCGGCACCGGTGCATCACGTCGCCCCTGGAGCTCGATCCGCCGGCCTCCTCAATCATGTTGATACGGCCAACCACAGGCGGATTTGGTGGAGGAGGGAGTTGTGGGAGCTCGGGCTGGCGGTCACCTCCTTGTTGCTGTGGCTCGGGCGCCCTCCTGAATTGGTCCAGCCGTCCCCGCCGGATCAGTCTCTCGATTTCGTTCTTCAGCTGCCAGCATTCTTCAGTGTCATGACCGGGCTCCCTATGGTAGCGGCAGTACTTGGCAGGATCTCTCCGGGTCGGGTTCCCTCGGAGAGGTACTGGTCGGGGAAGCTGGCGCTCTATCTCCATGAGGATTTGTGCCCGGGGCACAGTCAACGGAGTGTAGCGATCGAATCGCCTGGGGGGACTCCGGGAGCGATTCCTTGGCGGCAGTGGAGGGACTCTTTGGCGGCGAGGTGGACTTGGCCGACGGATGGGACGGTGTCTGTCGGGATTTTGGGCTCCTTCCTCTTGGCTTGCTCAGCGCGGGCCACTCTCCGCGACTCCTCGACCCTAGCGTACTTGTCCGCAAGGGCCATCATATCAGAGAGACACGGGGGGTAGCTGACCTCCATTGCCAGGTAGAAGTCGCTCTCCTTCGAAACTCCCCCCGCTAGGGCGGACATAGCCACCTCATGATTAAGGTGGTCCACCTCTAACATGGCCTTGTTGAAACGGCCAAGATAATTTCTCAAGGACTCCCCCTCTCTTTGCTTGACTTCGGAGAGGGAGTCGGATCTCCGTCGATGGCGGCGGCTGCTGACGAACTGGCCAATGAAAAGGTGGCTCAGCTCGTCAAATGAATCATGGAACCTGGCTTCAGGGCGTTGAACCAGGTTCGGGCGGATCCTCTGAGGGTGGATGGGAAGGCGCGACAGAGGACCGCATCAGATGCTCCGTGGAACATCATTATTGACCGGAAGCTACTGAGATGGTCGTCCGGATCAGTGGAGCCGTGATAGGGTTCGACGGCTGGCAGCTTAACATGGGAGGGAATCACTTCCTCCATGATCCCCTTAGAGAAAGGGATGCCCTGCTCCGCTTGGGCTGGGGCAGATGGGTCTGCTTGGCGGCGTCCAGCTCCTGACGCATCTCCTGGATCTGACGGCGGATCTCCTCCTCGCCGGCGAGAGGAGCAGCTGGGCGCGAGAACCGCAAGGATGGCGTCGAATCATGGTGAGACGTCGCCGGGGAGAGGGAGCGGGCTCGCCGAGATCTGAGAGGATCTCGATCATGACCGCCCCGCGGGACGGTTTGTCCCCCTGGGGCGATGCGGGGGATCCGCGATTCACGCGGATCAGAGGAGGAGGTCGCCGGCGAAGAAGAAATCGCCGCCTCCCTTCTGAGGATGCGAAGCAGGAGGAGTTGCAAGGCGCTCCTGGACCAGGTGGGTAAGAGCCTGGACTTGCTGGACCAGCGTAGCAAACTGGTCCTGGGTCACCGGAATGGCAGGCGGCGACGGAGTCTCGACAGGTGGGGGTTGCGGCGCTGTAGCGCCAGTCGGATCAGGCCTCTGGGAGGCGACCTGATCTTGGGCATCAGAGGTTGCTCTCTTCCGGTTGGCCATCAGAGAGGTTCTTCTCCGGATTAAGATCCTTGTCTCCTTTTTTCAAGTTTTAATGGGACTTGAGGCCCTTCCTCTAGCGCCAATCTGTTGCCGCCGGGATCCGTCCTCCGACTCGGGCGCGGTCGATCTTGGTGCGGCGGACCTGCAAAAAAGGAAGCCACACGCGGAGGGACGCTGGGGGTGGTCCTCCGCGGAAGGCCCTCCGACGCTCAAGTCAGTGAGGAAGGAATCGGCGATCAACCAGACAATGGGGAGGTGGATCTCTCGGGAGACCTCTCCAGGGGGCGGCCAATCGGAAGCTCTAGGAGGGGCAGAGCACCGACGAGCTGCCGGGAGAGAAGAATGATCCCAGAGTTTTTTGCGTCCAGAGTCGCGTACCTGAGGGAATCTGCCAATCTGACATTTATAGACTGTCACCTGGGACTTGAGCATCTTCTGGAAGGTTCTGGGGTTGTTACGATACGGGGGTAGACAGAATCAGGCCGTTGTGGGGCCGTTAGAATCCACGCCTGGTTTGTTAAGGGATTGACGGCTGGGAGAGCTCCTTGATGTCTTGGGATCTGGGTGAGTAGACCTGGGGCGGTTACAATAGGTTTAGGCCACGTCTCATATGATTCCCTGCCTAAGGTGCTGCTCGGGTAAGCTTAGGCTCTCCCGCGTCAGGTTCCGCGGAGGTAGACGTCAGGGCGGATCGTTAGGTAGAAGCGAGCTACGGGAGCCCGGAAGAGGCCGTGCTAGGGAAGCGCGGAAGAGGCCGAGCTAGGAAGCCCGGAAGAGGCCGAGCTAGGGAAGCGGAAGAGGCCGAGGGAAGAAGAGGCCGAGCTAGGGAAGCCCGGAAGAGGCCGAGCTACGGAAGCCCGGAAGAGGCCGAGCTAGGGAAGCCCGGAGGAGGCCGAGCTAGGGAAGCCCGAAGGGGACGGCAGGAGGAGGTCAGCCTTAGCCGCCTCGCACGAATATCAATGCAATGATGATTTTACCCCCCAACACATACCTTTAGGGTAAAATTTTTATGTTTTCCAAAATAGACGAGCGACCTTTTTCATTTGCTAGATGTTTTGCTTTCGCGTGAGCTGGGGCTTGCAAGGTTTAGCCTATTGGCTGTCCTGGTCTCTAATGAAATCTACGTGGTTGCATGGAGTAGGTAGCAGGTGATATCAGCACAGAACATATATATATATATATATATATATATATATATATATATATATATATATATATATATATATATATATATATATATATATATATATACTTAATTATCAGATAGTTCAGTGGAAAAAGTTTCAAATAAAATAAAATAAATGGAAGGCGGGAACGCCTCACAGACGTTCGTGAATGCTCGCGTAAATAGCGAGTGTTCCCCTTGTTTTGCGCTGGCTTGACGTGCGAGAACGCTCGCGAGACGAGCGTTTGCGGCCAACAGAAGATATTTTTCCTTCGCTTTGAGCTCCCCGCTTCGCCCCACTTCCTGTTCTCTCCTCGCGGCCCCGGCCATGTTCTTCAAGATCTTCAGCGGCTGCAAGGAAGGGTTGCCAAAGTCCTTTTCCAGCAAGCTGAAATAGGTCCTTGGAGGAAGTGATAGCCGAAGGCAATGAAGGATCATCTCCTCGCTCTTTTGTTGTTGGCGAAACTCCCGTTTGCTCTGGTGTTCATGGGATGGCGGGTGATGTGGGTTATGATGCCCACAAGTACTTATACAAAGACATGGAGAGAAAGGACTGCATTTGAGTTCTTGAGAATAAGAGCAATCTCACCTCTTTTCCTTTTTAAAGTTATTTTCTTGTTATTTTATATTAACTAATCTTGTTTGGGCATCTAAATGAATCATTGGGTTACATCTCCACACGATCGGGCTCATGATAGAAGGTTTACATCGAGCCAGGTCGTTGTATATTAGAGATAGATCACCAACAACCTACACGAAGAGGCAAAAATTGATTCTTAAGACAGTGTCTAATACGCCTCCTTCAAGACTTGATTCTCAACTTATTTTGATTTTAATTTTTTAAAAATTTAAAATCTTTAAATAAATTTCTAACAATTTTTAGGATTTTTTTTTGTAAAATGAAAATATTTTCTAACAGCTAAGGATTAGCTTTTTATCAAAGTCCTATGGAATCTTGGATTGATATTAACATCATTTGGAAATGAAAGCATCTTTTAGGTTGTTGGAGTCATTATTATAATTGCTGATGCAAAAGGACTATATAAACTAAATAAAATTCTGCAATCAGTACTTTATTTTAGACTATCATTTTTAGTTTCTACAATTAATGTTGCCTTCAACTTTGTGATAGGGAATACAACAAATATTCCTCTAATAAGATTGCTTTTAGTACGGCCAAGCATGCAGTTGCGATATAATCAAAATCAACACACAGAATAATAATAGGAACCAAAATCTAAAAGAAAACAGCGAGAGACGAGGATTTTTGTGGTTCACCCAAACTGGGCTACGTCCACGGTGGCATAGGATCTGCAAGGCTTCACTAAGAGTTAAATCAGGTACAAACCCTTAAAACACACACTCTCAGAAACTCTTATGATCTCACCAAAAGATTATAGAACCTTTTTTTCTCTATCTGCGCCCCTAGAGGTCCTCCAATTTATTTCACACGTCCGTAACTTCCACACGAGATTTTTATGGCGGACGATTGCAGCTGAGATGACGCCTCAAATCCTCCTCCAAAAGCTCCCTTCGGTGACTTGACGCCTCAAATCCTCCTCCAAAAGCTCCCTTCGGTGACTTTGGATAATGGTCAAAACATCATCAACTAACTCCCCATAATCTATCCAAATTCCATGTTTGTTACTTTTGGATAATGACCAAAACATCCTCAACTAACTTCCCAAAATCTATACAAATCTCATATTTGTTACTTTTGGATAATGACTGATTTGCCAACTCCTTCCTTTGTCAAACCTCCGTAACCTCTTGATGAAATTAAGCTCCATCCATAAAATCTCCCACTTGAGATTAATGACATCAATCTTAGATCTACCTTCTTTCATAATAATCTTCCAGTTAGAGATTAATGACATCAATCTTAGATCTATCTTCTTTCTCTGTGCCGCGCTCTCCTGATCTATCTCTTGGAAAGCTTCAACAAGTTGCAATAAGACTTAACTTGTCTCTGCTCACAACCTTGGTGAACATATCTACAGGGTTTTTAGCTTCATCAATTTTCTTCAGCTTCAACTGCTCCTCATCCAATGCACTGCGTATAAAATGATACCTAAGCTGAATGTGCTTGGTTCTTGCATGAAATGTTGGATTCCTTGCCAAGTGAACTGCGCTCTGGTTGTCGCTCTATAATGTATTACACTTGTGCTCCTTGCCGAGCTCCTCCATCAACCTCTGTAACCAGATCATCTCTTTACTAGCTTCAGTGATCGCCACATACTCAGCTTCTGTAGTTGACAATGCCACTATCTTCTGCAACTGAGATACCCAGTTCACTGCTATATCACCGACAGTGAAAACATAACCAGTGGTGCTCATTCCACTGTCTCTGTCATCAGAATGATCTGCATCTACAAATCCCTGTACTTGAAGACTATCACCTCCATAGCACAAACTATAAGTTGATGTACCCTTGAGATATCTCAAGATCCACTTCACTACATTCCAGTGCTCCTTGCCTGGATTCTGCATGTTCCTGCTGACTGCTCCCACTGCTTGTGCGATATCCGATTTTGTGCAAACCATTGCATACATTAGACTTCCCATGGCTGAGGCATATGGAACTTTAATCATCTCATCCCTTGCCTTCTGAGTTGTTGGACACAACTGCTTGCTGAGCTTGAAGTGTGCTACCAAAGGTGTTGACACTGCCTTTGCATTCTTCATATGGAACCTCTTCAGTACCTTCTCTACATAGTCTCCTGAGATAGCCACAGCTTCCGTTGCTTCCTATCTCTGTTGATCCTCATGCCAAGAATCTGCTTCGCCTTTCCCAAATCCTTCATTGAGAACTTCTTTGTCATCAGTTTCTTGAGCTCTTCTATCTTCCTCATACTGGAACCTGCTACAAGCATATCGTCCACATACAAGGATAAAATAATAAACTCATTTGTAATATACCTCTGAAAGTATATACAATAATCTGACTAGCATCTGGTGAAGCTTTTCTCTATCATGAAACTATCAAACTTGAGGTACCATTGCCGCGTAGCCTACTTCAGACCATACAAACTTTTCTTCAATTTGCAGACCATGTCATCCTTTCCCCTGACCTGGAAACCTTCTGGCTGGTGTATGTATAGCTTCTCCTCCAAATCTTCATGAAGAAATGCTGTCTTCACATCTAACTACTCTTGATGAAGATCCTCCACTGCTACCATACTCAGAATCACCCTAATGGATGTCATCTTGACTAATGGGAAAAAGATCTCCTGGAAGTCAATTCCCTTTTTCTGTGCATAACCCTTGACAACTAACCTTGCCTTGTATCTCTTGGTACCATCGACCTCATTCTTCATCTTGTACACCCATTTGTTGAACAGAGCTTTCTTGCCAGCGGGTAACTTCACAAGATCCCAAGTCTTGTTTTACTTTAAAGAGTCCATCTCCTCTTTCATAGTCAACTCCCACTTGACCTTAGCTTCATCCTGCATAGCTTCAACAAAACATTCTGGCTCTCCAAGAACTGTATACAAAAATAATCATTAGCAAGAATACCTTTGTGATGGCCTGGTAACCCTCGTGGTCCTCCTCAATTGTGGGGACATCGGCTGAGGTACCGATGTATGCATGAGGCTGTCTGTTCCAACCACATTTTCCTCCTCCACATCCTCGGAGTTTCCATCTTCAGTTTGCACTCAGGGAATTTCTTCATCTCTGACAGGATCGAGTTCTATAAACTCCTGTTTCTTTTCTTCCACTGCATCCTTCCTGTCTTTGTAAGTATGCTTTTCATCAAATACTACATTCCTGCTCCGAATGATTTTATTGTTCTGGAAATCCCAGAGCTTGTAGCCATACTCATCGCCATCGTATCCAATGAAAACACACTTTGTAGACTTGGAGTCTAACTTACTCCTCTTCTCAAAGAAGTTTTTGGTCATTTTCTCCAAGTCACCATATCTAAACATCACCAAATTATTCTCCATGCTTTTGTAATACCAATCATTCGTCTGTGTTGGTATCTGCAAACCAGCATGAGAGCAATTGCAGATAAAACGATGCCCACCACCGTTCCCACCACAGCAGTAAGTAAAGGTTTCACTAACCAATGGGCTTTAACTGTGGCTAGGATCCAAGAAATATACCTACCAATCTATCTGTAGCTAATGCTCAGGTCATGTGATGCATTTTAAGACTTGGCATTGCAGTTTGGCTGAAACAGGGTTTACCAGGCTGTAGGATTCACAATCTGTACAACTACTAGTATGAGAAATAAGCACAATAATTTGTAAACTTGGCAGCCAATACTGGTGAATTTCATATCTTAGACAAAATATTGGCTATTGCTAACCATCATTCAAATGTATTCTAATCTGTCAGTGATCCATTCGCTCAAGAACTATATAAGTGTTAAATAAGACGAACCCTATTAAATATATGCCAAAAAGTTAATTGCATCTAATCTTATTAAATAAGATCTATTAAGAGAAGAGAAAATATAATCTAGAAAGCTTTAGAGGCCAATTTCTATTTCTCTGTAAGGTAACAGCACCGGCGGATAATACACATCTTCACTAGGTTTTCCATGCATGTGATGCTAAATAGATTGATTATCTATATAATGCCTTTCTTCTTGTTACTTTATGTCATCATGCTTTTTGTCATGACAATAGCTCCATTACTGTTACCCATACACGGATATAGGCCTTGGATTTAGACATATGGAGATGCATGAAATAATATATAAATTTATCTAAATTATATATTTATATTTTTAAATATTATTTTTTAAGCATTAAAACAACAAATATTAAAAAGATATTGTCTATTAAGACCTTTCAATTTACACGTTTCTTATTATTTTTTCTAATTAATTTAATAATATTAAAAAATAATATTTTGTGAAGTTTTTTGATAACTATATTCTTAAAAATATTGAAAATGAACTACTGCTCACTACTAATAGCAAATTTAGAGGATCAAATTCATTATTGAAAGAGTTTAACTCATTCGTTGTTAGAGGTGTTCAGCTTTCTTCCAATCTTCAAAATTGTCGGTTAATATTGATATATGAATACTAATAATTACTTTGAATCTAATTATATATATTATGCATCTCCATATATTGTTTACATGAGTTTTAGAGATTTTCTTTAAATGAGTAGATATTTTTGAGATAAATATGAATTTCTTTAAATGAGGTTCACTATTTTTACTCAGATTTGATGTTATCCAACGATGCCGATTGATAAGAGTTGGATACATAAGAAACGAAATTGTCCAGAATATGATACCGGTATTAAGAAGTTCATATAAAAGGTAAGGCTTCATGTTAATGGAGAAGGGAAGATACGTTGTCCTTGTGTGCGGTGTTATAATGGCAAATGACATAAGCCTAAATTACACTGGGATTTCTCGAAGATGTATTGTGGTATTTTCATGGAGAACAGTTTGGAAGCAATATCTCGGATAAAAATGAGAATGAAGATGATGACCCAAAAGAGAACAAGATGAGATGGTCGAAGCATTGCAAGACATCACTGGCTCAAGTGGTGCTCACACTGAGGTTGGCAATGATGATGACAATCCGATGATGTCTGACCATGGATGGACTGATCACAGAAATTGGATGTTCTTTTCAATGAGGTGGAATCCGAGCTTTATTCTAGATGTGAAAAGTTTTCTGCTTTGACATTCTTAGTGAAGTTAATGCACATTAAGGTCCTCAATCGGTGGACAAATAAGTCTTTCAATATGTTGCTTGAACTATTGAAAGAGGCATTTCCGAATGGTACTAGGATACCATCTTCGCACTATGAGGCCAAAAAAAGATGAATGAGTTGGGTTTAGGCTATGAGAACATACATGTATGCAAGCATGATCGTGCTATCTTTTGGAAGGAGAATGCCTCTTTAGAAAAATGTCCGGTATGCAACGAGCCTAGTACCAAGTGGTTGGAGACAAAGGTAAAAAGATACCTTATAAAGTTATGCAGTATTTTTCACTCACACCTCGTTTGAAACGTCTATATGCCTCAAGACATACAGCTGAAGATATGAGGTGGCACTATGATAAGCGACTGATCACATATGGGGTGTTACGACATTCAAAAGATGGAAAAGCATGGAAAGATTTTGATCAAAAGTATCCTAATTTTGCCAGTGAACCAAAAAATGTAAGGTTAGGTCTTGCTTCAGACGGATTCAATCCATTTGGGAACATGAGTAATACATACAGTATGTGGCCCATCATTTTAGTACCTTATAACTTGCCTCTATGGAAATATATGAAAGAGACATTTTTATGATGTCGTTACTTATCCCTGGTCCCAAATCTTCAGGAAAGGATATGGATATATTTTTAAGGCCAATAGTAGATGAACTTAAACATTTATGGATTGAAGGTATTGATGTATATGATGCATATACGAAAGAGAGTTTTCGGATGCATGTAGCTTTTTATGGACTATAAATAATTTTTCATAATACTCATTATTATCTGGTTGGAGCACAAAGGGGCATGTCCAGTTTGTAATGAGCAAACCTCATCCAAAAAGCTGAAAGACAAGATTTGCTATATGGGACATCGCCGTTATTTGCCTATTGATCACAAGTAGCGAAATAGTAGACTCCATGATGGAAGTAGAGAGCATGGAGTCAAACCACAAATGTTGACCGGTGAAGAAATTTTAATGCAATTAGAACACATAGCTGCTGAAAAGTTCGGAAAGCATCCAAACAATAAACATCGAAAGCGAAAGCGTGCACCAAATGAGTTGAATTGGTATAAGAAGAGCATTTTCTTCGAGTTGGAGTATTGGTCATCATTAAAATTAAGACATAACTTAGATATAATGCATATTGAGAAGAATATTTGTGACAATGTTGTGGGAACTTTATTAAGCATCGAAGGTAAGACAAAAGACACATAAAGAAAGAGAGGACCTGGCTTCAATGGGGATCCGAAGAGAGTTGTGGCTACAAACTCAAGGTAATAGAGTTTATAAGCCTCCTACATCTTACACATTTACATTAGATGAAAGAAGACAATTCTATAAGTGGCTAAAATCTGTGAAGGTGCCTGATGGATATTTTTTCAATATTTCAAGGTGCATAAATGAAGATGATGGAAAGATATCCGGCTTGAAGACACATGATTGTCATGTACTACTTCAAATATTGTTACCTATTGGCATTCAACCATTTTTGTAGAAATATGAGAGTAGAACTTTAATTGAGCTTTCTAATTTCTTCCAACAACTTTGTTCAAGGACATTGTATGTTAGGGATTTGGAGTTGTTACAAGAGCAGATTGTGGTGATCTTATGTAAGCTTGAACGAATGTTCCCACCAGCATTTTTTGACGTTATGGTGCACTTATCAATACATTTGCCTTACGAGGCCTTACTTGCCGGACCTGTTCAAAGTAAATGGATGTATCCTTTTGAAAGGGCACTTGGTACATATAAACAATATGTACGTAATAAGGCTCGTCCGGAAGGCTCAATTGCAGAAGCTTATGTTGTCAACGAGTCTCTTACATTTTGTTCAATGTATCTTTGAGGCATAGAAACAAGATTCAATCGTCCAGAACGAAATTTTGATTTGGATAGCCATTTGGATAAGTAATTAAATATATTTGCAACTCGTTGGCGGCCTCTTGGAAAAGGAAGAATGGTGCATTTAGATGATAAAACTTTAAAACAAGTACATTGGTACCTCATCAATAATTGTCCAGAGGTGCAACCGTTTCTCAAGTAAGTATACTTGTAAAATTATTTCTTCATATCTCCAAATTTTCTATAGTGCTCATTAGCGTAATGTTCTCTATAGCCAACACATTGATCAGCTAAATCCAACTAGACCGGAACAACTGGACCAATTTCAGAAGGAAAGATTGGAAAGATTTTTTGAGTGGTTTAAAAATGAAGTAAGCCTGTACATTCATTAATATTGTAAATTAATATATCATGTATCTTTATTTCAAATGACGTTGATGTTTGGTTTATCCAGATGTTAAATAAACATTTTGTTGGGGCATTTGAAGCTACTGATGAGCTTTATTCATTGGCTATTGGTCCCGACAGTCGTGTGTACTCGTATACTGGCTGTGTGGTGAACAACGTTAAATTTATCACTGTTAATAGGGATGTCGGCTATAAAACACAGAATAGTGGCATTTGTGTTCCCTTTACTCATTTAGAAGAAAAAATTAACTTTTATGGTATATTATTAGAGGTCCTTGAATTTCATTTTGTTAAAGTTTGTAAGGCGATAATGTTGAAGTGCAAATGGTTTGAAACTGAACAAAAGCACAGGAGAATGCAACAACTTTATAATATTACAAGTATAAATATTAGTTCAGAATGGTACAAACATGAGCCATTCATTTTAGCATCACAAGCTGAAAAGGTTTTCTACTTGGATGATTTGAAGAACAATTCTAATTGGAAAGTGGTATACAAGGTTAGTCATCGTCATTTGTGGGATATTCCAAAAAAAGATGATGATGTTCAGAAAGAAGCATATCAAGAAGATGATTCAGCAGTCCTTCGATTCACATGTGAGCAACCTGACATGGACTTAATAACATCTCGACGTACGGACACTGATGCTGAAATAGTTGCAATTCAAGAAAACATTAGAGGTCAAAGTGATGTCGGTCAAGATGAGTTTATATGCGAAGATGTTGAAGAGGATGACATACTAGCTGATTATGACAGTGAGGGATCTATACATAGTTCTGATATGAAGGATGATGAAGACAATGAGCATATTAGTGATGACAGTGATTAATTTGGTAGCATTCATGTTTTTTTTTTAACTTATTACAACTATATGTTCTTATATGTTCTTATTTATTAATTCTAGTTTGTATGTTTGTTTGCAGATGTTTTTGAGAGATACTTTTGCTATCACAAATAACCTTACTTTCTTGCCCTCAACGGATTCTCTCTTTCCCGTGTCGAAGGATTTCATCCTCAGAAGGTTCAATCGTGGGACTTTTACCCTTTCTACTAGAATGAGAGTCCATGAGAAAGAAAAGAAAGGAACAAAGAGGCAAAAGAGACTGACCTAAAATCAGAGAGAGAGAGAGAGAGAGAGCGAAGAAAGCTCGAGACTCAGAAAGCGAAGAAAGCTCAAGACTCAGAAAGCGAAAGAAGCATAGAAAAAGTATCAGAAGTGTGAAAGGCTTGGAATGTGATCTACACGGTGGGAATTCTGTGGTCTTGGCCTGCTCGGTGCTGCTTGCGGCTGTAACGTCGCTGCCTCACCGTGCACGAGTTGGTGCGCATAGTTCAAGTATGAAGAAGTTAAATATCGACATCGACGCGATGTTGAAGGCTGTGGACTTTGCGATCCGTGGGGGAGAGGATGAGATGATGGCGAAGAAGGGAGAGGTGGAAAGGGTATTGAGAGTTTGAAGAATAAAGTGGACTGTGTGATTGTGAGATTAGGAGGGAGGCAGCAAAGATCTAAGACTATAATGAAGGACACGTAGGATTTTTGTTTTTCTCCTTGTTCTTAGTATTTCTCTATTTTAGCATTTGTCTGTTTTTTTTTTTTTTTGTTCTAGAGCTTGATGCAAGTTAGGGCTCTTTTGGTATAGCTTTAAGGCTAGGTTTCTTCTAGATTCCACTCTTCTGGCGTGCATTTTCCAAGGGCCAAATTTTCAACAGCCGCTCTTGGAAGGGGCCAAGCTGTACCAAAGGATCCTAACTCGCATCAAGCTCTAGAGCATGAACAAAAAAACAAGCAGACAAATACTAAAAATAGAGAAATACTAATTAAGAACGAGGAAAACAAAAATTCTACATGTAAGGTCTTTGCTGCCTCCCTCCTAATCTCACCATCACATCAGTCCACCTTCTCCTTCAAACTCTCAATACCCTTCTCCACCTCTCCCTTCTTCGTCATCATCTCCTTCTCTCTCCCATGGATCGCAAAGTTCACAGCCAACATCGCGTCGATGTCGATATTTAACTTCTCCACACTTGAACTTATGCACACCAAGTCATGCACGGCGAGACAGCGACGGTACAGCTGCAAGCAGCACCGAGCAGGCCAAGACCACCAGAATCCCCACCGTGTAGACCACATTCCAAGCCTTCCTCCACTTCTTAATTTGTCGATCCGATCGAGCCTCTTCTCAAGCTCGTGCTTAATTCCTTTGGCGTAGCGCGGACCGCAGCGATTTAAGCTCGATCGTCAAGGTCCGGCCCAGCGAAAGGGTCACCCACAGCCCTATTGGTTATCTCAAAATGATTTTGAGATGTATGCAAAAGCGAGACATGGATCAAATCGCATATCTAAAAAATTTCTTTAGCGATCTATATTCATATTAATTTAATAATAAAAATAATAAGAAGATTAAGAAATTGACCTTTTATCGAATGTTTTGAACTCTGTCAACACCAAATCTTTTTGATCGATCTTTCTAGACGTTCTCCAAATTATTATGAACACGAACGAGGGGACGTTTTTGATTTTGAGTTGAGATCACATAATTAAGTTTTTTATTCACTTTGTATTCTCAACTCATAAGATAAAATGAAGAAGAAGAAGAAATCTCTCTATGGTTGATGATCATCAACCTTCGTTATTTTTATTTAGAATCTTATATTTTAAGAGAATAATAACTGCCATCCTTTTTAATTAATTAATTAAAAATTAAAGATAACGTCCATAGAGATTACTTTAACGTATCTGTTATTTTTCTCGTGAATCTTATATTCTAAGAGAATAATAACTACCATTTTTTTAATTAATTAATTAATTAAAAATTAAAGATAACTTTTAACTCTTCAAGATTATTTTAACGTATATCTATCAACAATCAATTGTTGATTTGTTTTGATATATTTATATCCCATATACTTCTTCAACAACAAAATAACTTCCACATGGACTCTCTTTGTGGAACATGCCTACGATGTATTTTCTAGCACACAGTATATTTTTATTTTAAATAATTTTAAATTTATTTTTAAATAATCATATTATTCAAAAATAGAAATTAATCCAATTAATTTCTGTGTGTAAACTAATTTAGAATTTTTAACTCGAGATTAATAACTCAATCCAACGTATCATAAAGTTTACATAATTTAATGAAGCCAAGAGGAACTATGGACATTATAATTTTAAGCTTCAATAATTTTGACATTCAATTAATACCTTAATTAAAATATTAAAATTATTAATTTCAAATTACTCCACTAAAAATTTAAAACTGTACTCTTAAAATTATAAAATTAATTATATTCAAAAGGATTTGAATTGTCCATTGATATAGTCACTATATATAAATCAATCCTTCATAAATGGTTCATAATTAAAGTTAGGCATTTTTTGTTAACCTTTTTAATTATATCTTTACCATTGATTCTATAATGAATAATATATTTATGATCCAATCATAAATTGAGCGCTCTTATTATTCAAGCCCCAAATCAAACCGTCCATCTGATTCTTAATGAAGGAGTGGATTTCATCTTGTTTATTAATATTTTTTACTACTTATGTTATTATATTTCCAATATGCCAAGAATTTGACACTATATTTTGTGTCATTACCCGCATGTCAAAAATATATAATACAATAAATAGGAGTTTATTAATTACTTAGAATTAAGATCGATTCATATATGACCATCATTGATTAATTTTGAATGCTCTATTTTAACAAAAAAATTTATTAGAGATTCATAATTAATCACGCTCCAGTTCTATATAATCAAATTATATAAAGTGCTTTCATTCCAATAATCTTATTATCAACAATCCGAATAAGATTTTTCATTCAGAATGTAATGAACCACGCTATTAATTTTAAATTAAAGACCCCAACTTTAATTTATAATTACGAATAAATTTAGATTATTTTACTTTAAATATTATTCTTTGTATATAACACTTATATACAATATTTAAAGTCATATTTAAATAATCTAGGAATTTTTGATATTTATAAAGCATTAAAACATGAATGCAAACATAATATTAAAAAATTTAAACTATTCAATAAAATAATAAATATCATTTATTTATGGGCACATATCCCAACAATCTTTCACTTGTCCTAAAGCAAATGAGACATGTCTCTAAGTCCCATCCCTTTAAGATGTAGCTCAAAACCCTTAGCCGGTAATATCTTAGTTAACGGATTAGCTATATTGTTCGCAGATGCGATCTTCTCAACCGAAATGTCTCCTCTACTGATAATCTCTCTTAGAAGGTAAAATTTTCTCTCTATATGCTTTCCTTTACAGTGGTTTTTGGTTCCTTGGTATTGGCTACTGCTCCACTGTTATCACAATAGAGTCTAACTGGTTCATGCATATCTGAAATAACTTCTAGATCTTTTAAGAATTTTCGAAGTTAGACTGCCTCTTTAGCTGCTTCACAAGTTGCTACATATTCGGCCTCCATGGTTGAGTCAGCAATGCAGGTTTGCTTGACGCTTTTCCATATAATGGCTCCTCCTTCCAAAGTGAACACAGCTTCAGAGATAGACTTTCGAGAGTCTCTATTTGATTGAAAATCAGAATCTATATTTCCAACAGAATCAAATCCTATCAGAATATACTAGCATATAGTTTCTCGTTCTTCTCAGATATTTGAGAATATGCTTAACCGTAACCCAGTGATCCAATCCTGGTTTGATTGGTATCGGCTAACCACTCCCACTGCAAAGCATATGTCGGGTCTTGTATATAACATTGCATGCATCAAACTACCAACTGTCGAAGCATAGGAAATCCATCTCATATCTTCCTCCTCTTGTGGTGTTTTAGGACATTGCTCTTTAGAAAGATGAACTCTATGTCGAGTAGGTAAATTACTATTCTTAGAGTTTTTCATCGCAAATCTGACAAGCATTTTATCAATATATGATGCCTGAGACAACACCAAAAGCCTATTCTTGGGGATCTCGTATAATTTGGATGCCAAGAATGTAGCTTGCTTCTCCTAAATCCTTCATTTGGAATTGGCTGGCAAGCTAGTTCTTTACTTTGAACAGAGATCTTACATCATTCTCAATGAGTAAAATGTCATCCATATAAAGAACTAAGAAGACCACTTTATTTCCTTCTATTTGCTTATAGACATAAGGTTCACCTAAATTTTGTTCAAAACCATAAAATTTTATGGCTTCATCAAATCTGATGTTCTAAGATCTAGAACCTTGCTTAAGCCTATAAATGGACCTTTGCAATTTGCAGACTTTCTGCTCTTGGCTTTTAACCACAAAACCCTCTGGTTGGACTATATGAATAGTCTCTTCAAGGTGGCCATTAAAAATGTCGTCTTGACATTCATTTGCCATATCTCATAATCATAATGAGCAGCAATGGATAAGAGAATCCGAATGGATTTTAGCATGGCTACTGGTGAAAAAGTATCTTTATAGTCTACTCTTCCTTTTGGGTAAACCCTTTGCCACCAACCTAACCTTGAAAGTCTCTACTTTCCATCGGCTCCTCTTTTTCTCTTATAGATCCATTTGCATCCAATAGGCTTAACATCTTCTGGTAGATCTACAAGCTCCTAGGCTGATTTAGAGTACATTGATTCCATTTGAGTTTCATGGCTTCCTGTCATATCTCTTGATCAACATCCTCCATTGACATCTTGTATGTCAATGAATCATCATCACTGCCATCGGTGACTGCAACTTGTGCTTCTCTATCTTGACGATAGAGGATGGGTAATCTTATTTTCCTCCCACTACGTCGTGGTGGCGGTGGTATTTAATTTGAGTAGTGGTCTTAACTTTTTATCATTCAACAACTTATCAGCTGGTAACTTTTTCAGAACTACTTTACTTCTGGGTTTGAATTCTATCATATAATTGTACTCGAGAAACATAGCATTTGTTGACACAAATACTTTGTTATCTTGAGCACTATAAAACAGACCTTCTCTCATTTCCTTAGGGTACCCTACAAACATGCATACTTCTAAACGAGGTTTCAACTTTCCAGTCTTTCCCTTCAGCACATGGGCTGGATACCCCCATATGCGGATGTGTCTCAAACTAGGTTTGTGATCGTTCCATAACCCTAAGGGAGTCTTAGGGACTGACTTAGATAGAATAAGTTTAGAATATATACAGCTGTTTATAATGCATATTCCCAAAATAAGGTAGGCAAAGAAGAATAGCTTAACATTGATCTTATCATATTAAGTAAAGTGCGATTTCTTCTTTTAACTACATAATTTTGCTGTGGTGTCGTGGGTGCCATGAGCTGTGATAATATTCCATTCTCAATCAAGTGATCCTTAAATTCATAATCTAGGTACTCTCCTCCTCGATCAGATCGAAGAGTTTTGATTAATTTATTGAGTTGTTTTTCTATTTTAGCACAAAATTCTTTGAACTTTTCAAAGGCCTTGGATTTTCTTTGCATCAGGTATGCATATCCATATCTTCAATAATCATCAATGAATGTGATGAAATATTTATAACCCCCTCTAGCTTTGACATTCAAAGGCCCACATACATCAGTATGTATGAACTCTAAAGGTTCTTTTGCTCTTTCACCTTTTACTAAAAAGATCTTTTGGTCATTTTTTCTTCTAGATAGGATTCATAGACTGGTAGAGTGCCAACTCTTAACTCTCTTAAAGGACCATCCTTCACTAGTTTTTCTATTCTGTCTATATTAATGTGATCAAGCCTCAAGTGCCATAAATACGTGTCATTGTCGTTATTCGCAACTTTTCTTCTTTTAGGAGTTGGTTCAACGACTTTAAATATTTCAATTTGAAGCAAGTTGTTGGAAATTGGTTTAACAAAATATAGACCATTTTTAACGTACCCAGAACAAATATTTATTCTATTCTTATAAATTGAAACAGATTCAATACTAAAAGAAATAGAAATAAATTATTCATACAACTTTGACACCGAAATCAAATTCTATTTGAAATCTAAAATATAATAAATATTATTCAAGAGCAAATATTTATTATTAGCAAACGATAGTCGAACTATCCCTACTGTTGTCGCTGACACCTTTTTCACATTGCCTACTCTCATCGTGAAATCTTCCATTTGAAGATCCCAAGCAGACTCAAGCATCTGCAAAGAAACACAAACATGCAAACATGGTTAGATGCTCCTAAATCAATAATCCAGCTTGAGAAATTATTCTAAACTAAGCATATTTTCATGACTAGTAAATCTAATTTTCCTTGTTTCTTTTTTTGTTTTAGCTCATCAAGATATTTTTTAAAGTTCTTTTTCCAATGGCCATCTTGATGATAGTGGAAACACTTTCCTTTAGGTTTAGGCTGAGCAGCCTTTCCCTTCTTCTGGATCTTCTTCTTGTTGTCCTTTTGCTTTCCCACATTCTTCTTCTTTTTTTTTTTTTTTTTGAAGAGCAAGGTTTTTCCTTAGCTGTGTTGGCTTCAGCAACATTTGCCTTGCCTCCCTTGTCATCTATAAGAGTCATAAATTTGAAGCTTATTCAGGAGTTCAGGCAGATTACACTTCTTATGATTCATAATGTAATTAGTCTTAAATTGAAGAAAAATGAAAGATAGTGTCTCCAGGATTATGCCAACCTGAGTCTTTTCATCAATTTTAGCTCCATTGATTTCAGCCTCATTGAAATGATTGACCATTTTGTGGACGTGCTCACGAATAGAAGAACCATTCTTTATTTTGTCATTCATAACTGCTTTTATAGCTTCGTAGCGAGCCTGATCAGATGGGCGTCCAAACATCAGATGGGCGAGTGCTTGCAATCAGTTGTCCGGTCAGCGCGGAGGCTCGGGCCTCCTGGGTCGAACCTCAACAGGCTCGGGGTGGGCCTACTTCTTGCTGGAACCCCCATTCACCTTGCACCGAGAATAGTCAGCCTCGTCGGCATGAATGTACTTCTGTGCCCGGCTCAGTAACTCAGCATAGGAACCGGGAGGCTCCTTGTCGAGGAAGTAGACGAGGCGGGATGGGCGGAGCCCTCGCTTTAAAGCCAGAATGGCCACCGAGTCTTCGAGATTGTAGACTTTGAGCACGGCCTTCTTGAACCAAGCTATGAAGTCCCTTAACGACTCATCGCTTCTCTGCGGAACGGTGAACAAACTGTTAGCCACCCGTGAGATCTTTCGGCACGCATCAAAATGCGCAAGAAAGGTCCTCTCCAGTGGCCAGAAGGAGTTGATATTGTACGGCGGCAAGCGAGAGTACTAAGCACGGGCAGCCTTTCGAAGGGTGGCGGGGAAGGCGATGTAGAGAAGGGAGTCGGTTGCCCCTTGGACTTGTATGAGGACCTTATAGCTCTCTAGATTGTCCAGGGGTCGGTGGTACCATTGTATGGGTCTAGTTATGGAAGGTAGAACCGGGTCAAGATCGTTTCCTTCATGATGTGGTGGGACAACAGAGGATGGCTGTTATTGGTTATACTCATCTAGCCATCGCTCGGCCTCAGCCTGGGCTTCGGATTCGGCTCGACCTTGGCTTTGGCCTCGGATTCGGCTCAGCCTCGGCCTCGAGTCCTGCCTCGGCCTTGGCCCCGGTCTTGGCCTTAGCCTCAAATTTTGTATTACACGCTCTCTACCCTCGTAGAATCAACTCCGAATATCGAGCGCAATGATCTAAAACACCAACTACAACACGGCTTGCCCGCCTGTTTTTGTTAAAATCACGGGCAGTTACCAACACACCCTACAATTGCTGGTATTTACGGCGCTCGCTCAGCAACGTCGTACCGCCCGCCGTTCACAGAGCTGATCCTAACGAAAGAAGGGATTCGACGGTTCTAACGACGAGGGGTAAGAGGGACCCCTAGACATGTATAAAAAAGGACCCTAGCTCATAAGGCGGGGGACTGAGTCTGAACTCTCTTATCTAAATTCCTAATCTTCAACTCGCTAACTTGAGCGTCGGAGGGTCCCCATCGGAACCATCGGTCCGAAACTTTTTCTTGTAGGTTCTTGGGGAAAGGAGGTGGCCCTGTCATACTTCTGAAGACGTGTGAAGATCTCCTCTTGCCCGATGCTCTTTGAAAGTGATTTGGCAGCAACAACTAGCATGACAGGTATCGATAAAATCCTATGAAAGAATAAAGGCATTCCAGCAGTGTAGTTTTCCAATCCACGATGTAGTTTGCTACCTGATTTGCTTCTGTATATACATAAGAACAAGCAAATCCTGCAACATATGAGAGGAGATGCAATAATACTCTGGAATAATGCCTTGTGCACCATGCGTGGTGCAGAGTCGCACGCATTGCGCATAATGATTGGTCTGCGGACGTGTATGAAACAAAAAGAATGAAAATGTTCTCGCCATATGTGCATGCATGATTTATGCATCATGCATCTAACACAGTGCACAAAGATGTTTTCAAGGAAGTTCACATTGTGCCTGACCGTTAATCCATGAGATGACTACAGCCAAATTACCTTCTAGGATTATATTGGAATGTTGAAAATGGCTGATTAACATCCTCAAATGATACCAAGCCCCAGTCAACTCTATAGTAGGAGCTAAGTCAGTAAGAGAGGTACAGCAAGAACCAATAGGATATTTTCTCCGCACCAGATGATTTAGGGTGCATTGATCTATCAAAGTTTATCTTAATAAATTCTAATTGATAAGGCTACCAAAAAATAATTTTAAAGAAGTATTTATAAATTATTATAGAAGATCAAACCAGATGGTAGAACTACTAACTACACCCGATGAGCTGGAAATGACCTTGATATATATAATGCTTGTTTGGCTACCCAAATTAGGTTGAATTATTTATTTCCAAAATAGATATCATTTTAAGGCTTCCAAATCCACCAAAGAGAGTAGGGTAAAAATATCTGGAATTTTACGCATATTATCATTACTAGGTCTTGTGATTAAGAAGTCCAAAATTTGATTAGATATTAGGAGAAAAAATATAATTTAATATAACCCAAACCAATCTTGATTTTGGTAGTAAAAAAAAGATGATCAAGAGTTTCAGTTCCCTCACTACATCTTGCATATAGCTGGTATAAAGTAAACTCTAAAAAAGAAAACATGAAGTATGTAGGACACTACAAGAAAATAGAATAATAGTGACAAAAATTTCCATCACTATTCCGTCATAAATTGGATTTAGTGGTGGATTAGTGACGAAAATCTTATCGTCATAATTTTTGTCGTCACTAAATTTAGTGACGGAAAGAGGTCCGTCACAAATAATGACGACGGATTTGTGATGAAATATTTCATCAAAAATTTGTGATGGAACATATTTTTCGTCACTAAATTGTGATAGATTAGTGACGAACTATCTGTCACTAAATTATGACGGATTAGTGATGAACTATCCATTACTCATTATTTCGTCACTATTCTGTCACAAATATTTTCATCACTATTCCATCATAATTTAGTGATGGATTGTTGACAAAATTTAGTAACTAAAACTTCCTTCACTAGTCCATCACGAATATTTATTGACGGAATGCGTATCATCTGTCATCCATTGTTGTTCCATCACTAATCAATCACTAATATTTTCATCACTAATTCGTCATTATTATCTATCAGAAATCCATCACTAATCCATCATTAACCTAATAAAATTTCATCAAATTTTTATTTTATAAATTTAAAATTATTTTTAAATTACAATATATTTAATGCATTCTAATGAAATTTATAGATAAAAATTTAAATTTAAAAATAAAAAATGTATTTCATAAAATAAAATAAATATCATGCTAATGTTTTATACATTAGACATGAAAACACCTCCAGTCTCCTCTAGATTGCTAGAGGAACAGCTTGGATGACCATGTAAGTTTCTTGGGGCCACGGTTCACATAGCCATCGATCAATGTTTCCATGGCACTAACTCCATGTTAGGGCATTTTTCTTCAAACACCTGACGAGCAGTAACACCAGGTTCAAGCCAACGAGAGCGCTGTAACCACATATAGTTAATTTAGAATTGTAGGGCTTTACCCTGGATTCCTAAAATTCTCACGGTAATCGGGCCTAACCCAGGCCGAAGAGGGGGTTTGGAATTAGTTTTCAACCAGCAATTGATGTGCCTCGGTTATAACCTCACTAGCTGCGTCATTGCCCCAAGCGCAAAGATGCCGACATCTTTCCCAACAAGTTCATTCTATCTATTGAACCGCCTCTATATCGCTTTCCTCACAACCGATGTGGGACTAAAAGCGATTCAATCATCAATCATCCCAACAATACGGTTCGTTCTTTTTCCAACGGACGGCTCACGTTCCAGTCCGGAGCTGTATAGTGAAACCGACAACTACACTGCTGCTAACGCATGTAGACTATTTAGTGATGGATGGTGGTTCATCACTAAATTTAGTGGCAGACTCAATCCGTCACTAAATTTAGTGACGAATTAGTGATGGATAATTTTTTTATTACTAATTCATTATTAAATTAATGATGAAAGAATTATTCGTTACTAAATTAGTTACGAATTGATGCAATCCATCACTAATCCATCACTAATTTAGTGACGAAATCCTTATCTGTCACTAATTTAGTGACGGATACTCTTCGTCACTAATTTAGTAACGGATTAGTGATGAAAAAGTTATCGGTCACTAAATTAGTGACGGATTAAGAAGTTTGTCACTAAATTAGTGACGGATTGAGCAGTTCGTCATTAAATTAGTGACGAATTAATAACGGAAGGTAATCGGTCACTAAATTTAGTAACGGACTGCACCATCCGTCACTAAATTAGTGATGGAAGGCAATCTATCACTAATTTAGTGACGGATTGCTCTTCTATCACTAAATTAATGATGGATTAGTGACGGAGTAATAATTCGTCACTAATTTAGTGACGGAAGGGCAATCCGTCACTAAATTAGGGATGCGCGTGCAATCAAGTACAGTCACGCACAGACGCATGCACGCACAGACCCGGAACTGGGCACACGCAGATACTGTGCAAGGGGCACCGGATACAGGCGAGGTTGTGCGGCTAAAAAGACAGGCCGATTAGTGCAAACACGTACGGGCCATGACAAGCGCGCACGCTGGCCAAGTAGCAGATGTGCATGGTACGCACCGAGAGGCGGACACGTGGCTGGGATGCATATGGGAGGCAGTGCACATAAGTGGCACATGCCAACGCGGCTTTTTTTGTTACAATTTTTAAAAAAAATTAAAGTATAAATTTAGATATGCAATCCGTCACTAATTCATCACTAAATTAGTGACGGATGTCATTCGTCACTAATTTATGACGGATTAGTGACGGAATACAATCCGTCACTAATTTAGTAACGAAAGGACAATTCGTCACTAAATTAGTAACGATTGCCCCATTCGTCACTAATTTAGTGATGGATATGATAGTCCATTACTAATTTAGTGACGGTTTATTGACGAATAGACTAATTGTCACTAATTTTAATTTTCGTTACTATTTTATTACTAAACCGTCACAATTTAATGACAAAAATTTTTATCACTAATTTTCATCACTATTTTGACATTTTCTTGTAGTGGGAGGTCTCTTATGCCAAAGCTTCCAAATGAAAAATAGAACCCTCTAGCAAGCCTTAATCTTTCAAATGAGTCATACTATAGCTGAGAAGTGGCCGGCCTCAATCTAATATTAGATCTCTTTTAAAGGAGTTTTAAACTTATAATAGAATCCCAACATATTGTATCCTTTAGATCCTCCCTGCCATGAGAAAGTCCAAGATCTCCTTCACAATAGACATAAAAAAGGTTTGTGACAAGAGCCTCTAGTTCCATCCACCATCTTCAAGAACTAACTTATCCATAGTAGATAATCGGTAGGCATATTCGGCATCATAGATTAAAAGGCATCTTGCATAGGGGAGGCTTCGAAAATCAAGATTGAGTATCAATATTTAATGGCATTCCATTTCCAATAAACAAGCTCAAATATAAGGCAAGGGCACCAAAAATACCACTAATTTTCTTCTAAATGGCTGAAGCTTTTTTTTGGTGGTACACACTGAATCCAATTAAGCTAAACTTTGAATTTGGTGTACAATAAGCATGCATAAACTTTGAGGATTCAAAAGTAACCTACCTGCTATTCTTCCAATCAATGCTATCCACATTTGAGAGATTGAAGGGATGTCTAATTCACTCATGATTGGAGAATATATTGTATCCCAAGTGATAGTATGTAACAACCTCTTGGAAGGAACAAACTCTCAGAGAAAACTTCTAATAATTCTGTTAAACTAATATTTGAAGTTGCAAGGAATAGCAAATAAGCAATGATGTGAGTAAGCATAATGCAAAGAACTGACCTAATAAGAGTCACTCAGCTAGGGAATAACCAATATCTTTAATCCTAAGCCTCAAAATTTAGTAAGGGTTTTCTCCGTGATAGGTTAGAGACACGCATGATTGAGCCTTAAATCTTTCAAAGGAACTCAGATAAGTATCCAGACTATATACATATCAAATCCCAAGAAGTTTTGTGAGCGATGAAGATATATTTACATAAATACTAGGGCTGAATATCATCGTAGACTTGGCAAAGTTCATCGACTATCCTGATTGCAAACGATATGCTTGTAAACCGTCTTCAATGCTTGACAATCAACACAACTAGCTCATAATAATAAAAAGCAATCATCAGTAAGCATTAATTGACAAACGTAAGGACTATTTCTAGTTGATAGGTAGCCTCTAATTCTCCCAGCTGCCATTTTCAATTGAAATAATACTCAAGAAGATAGCGTGCACATAGTGCGTTGATTAAGAAGTGCCAAAAACAGATTGATCACTTTGAATAATATATTTAAATCTACTAATAATATTTTAAAATATAATTATTTTTAAATTTTAAATGATAATATCATAATTAAAAATAAAAAACGTGAGTTTAAATATTTATCATTAAAATTAAAAAAACTCAAAATATTAGAATCGAGTAGGTCCTATTATTTTAAAAATTACCTTAAATAATTCGATAACTAAAAGTAAAAAAAATTACAATGAAATTTTTTTTTTAAAATAGAGAATAATTTAAAAAATTTTATAAACTGTGACTACTCGACAATTAAAAGCAAATGGTAATAAAATTCAAATAAAAATTTATTCTTAAAATGAAAATAAAAATATCGAAATTCGTCAGGTTCTCTAAATATAATTATTATTGTTTTCAATTGCTTCGAAGGGAAGCCTTCCCTGTCCTTTCTTGGTAAATGTAAGGGAATATACGAGTTCTCGCGGGCGGGCCCAAAATTTGATCCTCTTCTTTACACGCTCGCTTGCTGCTCGACACGTTTCCAGCAATTGATACGCCCTCCGTTCACTGCGCACGTGTCAAAAGCACAAGGAGTGCGTACCTTTGCACGTGTTCAACAACCCCCTTCCAACTGCCCCCAAGCACAAAAAAAGAAAAAGAAAGAAAAAAAGAGGGGAAATGCAAGCGATGCTTCTGCGTGGCACTAACCCCTGGTTCTCTCCCTCCTCCAGCAAAAACCAAGGCCCTCTATATATACAGGGCTCGAGTGGAATACTCGAGCTCATCCACCACCCTAAAGGCTAACGAACCAAGCTATGAAGGAGGAAACTAGGTTTCATTAAACTTTGGGTTTCGCTTGATCATATCCAAGAGAGACCAAGTAATCTTTTCTATAATCGCTTGATCATATCCCAGAGAGACCAAGTCCAGCAAGCCCGACGATGGAATAGTGCGATGTGAGGTGACCTACTGGCTCGTAGTGGAGCTCCGATCCCTCGGCGTCCCTTCCGGTCCTCCATCTGTTCCCATGCTCGAAGACTCGAGCCTCCACCCCGTCTCCATCGCCGTCGCCATTGGTACACCTGAGCTCAAGGAGGCCATCTCGAAGAACCACATCCTCCGCTCCTTTATTAACGACCACCTTGGCCTTGCCATCATCGCCACACTGAGGTCTCTCTCTAGGTCTCAGAAACTCTTATGATCTCATAAAAGATTATAGAACCTTTTTTTTCTCTATCTGTAGCCCCTAGAGGTCCTCCAATTTATTTCACACGTTCGTAACTCCCACACGAGATTTTTGTGGCGGACGATTGCAGCTGAGATGACGCCTCAAATCCTCCTCCAAAAGCTCCCTTCGGTGACTTTGGATAATGGCCAAAACATTATCAACTAACTCCTCAAAATCTATCCAAATCTCATGTTTGTTACTTTTGGATAATGACCAAAACATCTCAACTAACTCCCCAAAATCTATACAAATCTCATGTTTGTTACTTTTGGATAATGACTGATTTGCCAACTCCTTCCTTTGTCAAACCTCCGTAACCTTTCATAACAATCTCCCACTTAGAGATTAATGACATCAATCTTAAATCTACCTACTTTCATAACAATCTTCCACTTGGAGATTAATGACATCAATCTTAGATCTATCTTCTTTCTCTATGCCGCGCTCTCCTGATCTATCTCTTGGAAAGCTTCACCAAGTTGCAACAGAGACTTAACTTGTCTCTGCTCACAACCTTGGTGAACATATCTGCAGGGTTTTTAGCTCCATCAATTTTTTCCAGCTTCAACTGCTTCTCATCCAATGCACTGCGTATAAAATGATACCTGTCACGCCCCAGACCCAAAAAGTTTGACCTAGGGTGACAACCCGCCGTATGCCGGGCATGCAAGGCGTCCCAAAATTTACACATCGATCATTATACGGCAATAAGTATAATAAGTCAATCCAAATCCATACTTTATTACAAACCACTTATATAAGTTTTGGACTACAAGCCCTACACACAAATATTACTGGGGTTACATCAACACTATGAACTATTTTATTTAAATGAAGCTCCATCTACCCCATAATTTCATCTTCAATTCCGAGGCTATGAAAAATTATGAGATTTACATGAGCTCACACTGAATAAGTAAGCCTATAATAATGACATAAAATAGTCATATATTATCTTATCTCTCAAGATATTATCAAGTCATAATTTTCATAGAAACTTCCAATTTAATTAACATGCTATCATAATCATGCATATCATTAAGTCAAAATAATCATGGAAGCTTATAAAACAAATACCAGAATATGCATTGTAAACAAATCCACTGTTTATATTTAATCATTGTCAGATTATATCATATGTGTCCCACGGCCCTGCAATGCCTCCATCAATCTGCACACATCCTCTAGATGTGCGTGGCCTCCACATGCCATATCAATCAGCACACATCCTCTAGATGTGCGTGGCCTCCACATGCCATATCAAAGGAGAACCGCGGAGACATATAAATATAATTCAAACCTACTGTTTATATTTAATCATTGTTATATTATATCATGTCTTCCACGGCCCTGCAATGCTTACATCAATCTGCACACATCCTCTAGATGTGCGTGGCCTTCACATACCATATCAATCAGCACACATCCTCTAGATGTGCGTGGCCTCCACATGCCATATCAAAGGAGAACCGACATATAAATATAATTCAAATCATTTTACACATGCATGTCACATATTATGCGTCATCATAAGCATAATTTCTCTCATAACACATAAACAGTGGTTTGTACATTTTTAACCATTGCATATAATCAATTCACTTTGCAAATAATATCAACTATTATAGCAAATATGCAATTACATACACATGGTACAGCTTACCAATTCCCAAAATAATCAATAAAACTCTATTTCATAAATATGCATAAAACTATAAATACAACCATTTATAATTTATGAAATTATTATATTGGCTTACTTACCTCAATACACAAATCCAAGGTGATAAATCAGCTACATGGGCCTCTGGGCACCTACAGCATTATTTTTCATAATTAGATCTCTAAAATCTGAATAATAAAAGACTCCTACAACTCTACCCAAACTAATCCACGGGCCCGAATTTGGGCTTTAATATCTCCCAAGATAAACGTCCAAATGGGGAATCAAGATTACCCCAAGAAACTAGAATTCATCCAGAATCTAGCCATACTTTTATTTTTCATTTTTTGGCCCAATATAGGGCCCAAAACCCCGTCCAAAGAGGGCTCCATGAACGGCCCAATAAGGCCCATAAGGTGGCAGCCCAGCCGGCCCACCCTGTTCCTATCATCCCAGATCCCCTGTTTCGATCGAAACAGGGGCTGAGTTGCTCCGACGGCCAGGGCCGCCACCGGCCAAATCGGAGGTGGCCTAGCCGTCGTAGGTCGGACCGAAGCCGGCCGTCGCCGTGGCCGGCCACCCCCCCTTTCTCTCTCTCTCAATTTCTCTCCCTCTCTCTCTTTTTCTCTTCCTGCTCCTGCGTGGATTTTACTGTGCCAACGACTCGCTCGGCTAATTGAGGGCAGTCTGGCCACTGTTGACCGGACCAGAGCCGGCCACCGCCGCGGCCAGCCGCCTCCCTCCTTCCTCTCTCTTTAATTTCATTCTCTCTCTCTCTTTCTATCATTCGTCTCCCGCACAGCTGTTACCCCCGGCTAATTGAGGGCAATCCGGCCACTATTGGCCAAGCCGGCCGCCGCCACGGCCAACTGCCTCCCTCCTTCCTCTCTCTTCAATTTTCCCTCACACTCCCCTTCTCTCTCTCTATCAGCCACGGCCTGTTACGGTACCAGCGGCACGGTCGGCCTGTTGGCCGGCCAGATCTCCCCTCTATCTCTCTTCCTTTCTCTCTCACGCTCTCTCACTCTCAATCTGGCATGGACAGGGAAGGATTACCTGAAGGAAGACGTCTGCCAGGATGAAGGAGGGAGTCACCCTCCGTCACCCTTTAAACCCCTCCACATGACGCTTCGGTCTGGTAAAAAGATCGGGAACTCAATAGATACAAGACGACTTGGGCATCCAATCGACAAGTCGGGGACCTAAACGTCATGACAGAAGTCTAAGCGACAAAAGGGTTCCCTGGATGCCATGTGTCCAAAATAAGTGCTGGGGGTTACAATACCTAAGTTGAATGTGCTTGGTTCTTGCATGAAATGCTGGATTCCTTGCCAAGTGAACTGCGCTCTGGCTGTTGCTCCATAATGTATTACACTTGTGCTCCTTGCCGAGCTCCTCCATCAACCTTTGTAACCAGATCATCTCTTTACTAGCTTCAGTGATCGCCACATACTCAGCTTCTGTAGTTGACAATGCCACTATCTTCTGCAACTGAGATATCCAGTTCACTGTTGTATCACCGACAGTAAAAACATAACCAGTGGTGCTCCTTCCACTGTCTCTGTCATCAGAGTGATCTGCATATACAAATCCCTAACTTGAAGACTATCACCTCCATAGCACAAACTGTAAGTTAATGAACCCCTAAGATATCTTAAGATCCACTTTACTGCATTCCAGTGCTCCTTGCCAGGATTCTGCATGTACCTGCTGACTGCTCCCACTGCTTGTGCGATATCCAATCTTGTGCAAACCCTTGTGATGATTTCGCATTTGATGAATTGTTTGAAGTTTTTAATGAACTAGTTGATGATTTTAAAGCCTTGAAAAAGAAATACAAATTTTTGAAAAATGATAATTCAATTCTTATTAAAGAAAAAGATAATCTTGCTCATGAGATTGAGATGCTGAAATCTGAAAATGATAATTTGACAAAAGAAAGATAATCAATCTCCAATGAAAATGATAAATTAAAGAAGGAAGTTGATAAATATAAAAATATTATTGATAAATTCACTAATAGTTCTAAAAAACTTAATTTATTATTGAGTAATCAAAGAGCTATATTTGATAAGGCTGGATTAGGATATAGTCCTAACATAAAACAAAAGTTTGTCAAAAACTTTTTAAAAAAAGAACCAAATAAAGATGATGTTACATGTCATTATTGTAACAAGAAAGGCCATAAATCCTATGAATATAAGGTAAGAAACAGTAATAAGAATTTAAGTAGTAAAGGAAAGAAAATATGGGTTCCCAAATGAACAATCTTTTATGCTACTAACTATGAAGGACCCAAGAAGGCTTGGGTACCTAAATATAAGATTTGATCATTTTTGCAGGAGTATCTTGCGGCCAAAAGAGCAAAGCGAAAGTGTATCTCGATAGTGGCTGCTCAAGACACATGACGGGTGACAAGGATCAATTCATCACCCTTGAAAGCAAAAGAGGAGGAGTTGTTACGTTTGGTGACAATGGCAAAGGCCAAATCATGGGGTTTGGTAAAATTCAAATAACTCCCTCCACATATATTGAAAATGTTTTATATGTCAATGGTTTAAAACATAATCTAATTAGTATTAGTCAATTATGTGATAAAGGTTTTAAAGTATCATTTGAAGCTTCTATCTGCACTGTTTCTAATCCCATTGACAATAGCATTGTTTTTACTGAAAATAGAAATGGCAATGTATACTTGATTGATTTAGATAATTTGTCTACTAGTAATCATTGCTTAGTTGCTAATAATGCTAATATGAAAGAGATTGGTTGGTTATGGCATCATAGATTAGGTCATGCAAGCACACACCTAATTTTAAAATTAATTAGAATGGATTTAGTAAAAGGTCTTCCACAACTAGATTTTGAAAATAACAAAATTTGCGATGCATGTCAATTTGGAAAACAAACTAAAAACTCTTTCAAAACTAAAAATATTGTTTCCACTTCTAGGCCACTTGAACTACTTCACATGGATCTCTTCGGACCTACTAGAACCACTAGTCTAGGAGGAAAGAAATATGGTCTTGTGATTGTAGATGATTATTCTAAATACACTTGGGTATTATTTTTAGCTCATAAAGATGAGACCTTTCCATTATTTTTGAAATTCTTCAAGAAGGTCATAAATGAAAAAAACAACACTATAGTGTCTCTTAGAAGTGATCATGGCACTGAATTTGAAAATCATTTATTTAAAAACTTTTGCATTGAAAATGACATCCATCATAATTTTTTAGCACCTAGAACACCACAATAAAATGGAGTTGTAGAAAGAAAAAATAGAACTTTAGAAGACATGGCCCGTACCATGCTATGTGAAAGCAACCTACCAAAATACTTTTGGGCAGAAGCTATAAACACGGCATGCTACATTCTTAATAGAGCTTTAATTAGGCCAATCATTAAGAAAACTCCTTATGAACTATGGAAAAAGAAAACCAAACATAAGTTACTTTCATGCATTTGGTTGTAAATGTTTCATTCATAATAATGGTAAAGATAATCTAGGAAAATTTGATGCAAAATATGATGACGGCATTTTCTTAGGATATTCAACAACTAGTAAAGCCTATAGAGTGTTTAATAAGAGAAACTTAATTGTAGAAGAATCTATTCATGTAATTTTTGATGAATCTTTAGCATCGAGTTCAGGAAAGATTGATGATGAGGAAGATACAAACATATTAGAAAGAGACATTGAAAAATTGAATATAAATGTATCTTCAGATCATGAACAAGAAGTTAAAGATGATGATTCTCCTAGTGTTGATTTGTTGATGCAAATCATAATGATGTAGATCTTCTTAGAGATTGGAGATATGCCTATGGTCATCCAAAAGAATTAATTATAGGTGATCCATCTCAAGGAGTAAGAACTAGATCATCAATGAGAAACATCAATAATCATCTTGCATTTGTATCTCAAATTGAACCTAAAACTATTGAAGAGGCTAAAAAAGATAATAATTGGATGTTAGCTATGCAAGAAGAATTAAATCAATTTACTAGGAATAATGTCTGGACCCTTGTAGATAGACCTAAAGATCGTTCAGTTATAGGATCAAAATGGGTATTTAGAAATAAATTAGATGAAAATAGCATAGTAATTAGAAACAAAGCTAGATTAGTCGCAAAAGGATATAATCAAGAAGAAGGAATTGATTTTGATGAAACTTTTGCACCTGTAGCAAGATTAGAAGCAATTAGATTATTACTTGCATTTGCATGTTACATGTATATCAATTTATTTCAAATGGATGTTAAAAGTGTATTTTTAAATGGATTTATAAATGAAAAGTTTTTGTTGAACAACCACCTAGTTTTGAAGATCATAAATTTTCAAATCATGTTTTTAAATTGCACAAAGCACTATAAGGTTTAAAACAAGCACCTAGAGCTTGGTATGAAAGAGTAAGTAAATTTCTGATTGAAAATAATTTTACAAGAGGAAATGTTGATAAAACACTATTTTTGAAAAGAAAAGACAAGGATTTATTAGTAGTACAAATATATGTTGATGATATTGTATTCGGTGCTACTAACAATCTTTTGTGTCAAGAATTTGCTAAGTTAATGCAGGGTGAATTCGAAATGAGCATGATGGGAGAACTCAACTTCTTCCTAGGACTTCAAATCAAGCAAAGCAAAGAGGGGATTTTCATCAATCAAGCAAAATACACAAAAGAACTTCTCAAGAAGTTTGGAATGGAGTCAATCAAACCACTTGGAACACCTATGAGTCCTTCATACAAATTGGACAAAGATGAAGATGGTAAGAAAGTAGATCAAAAACATTATAGAGGTATGATCAGATCTCTTCTTTACTTAACAGCTAGTAGACCAGATATCATGTTTGCTGTTTATTTATGTGCTAGATTTCAATCTGAACCTAAAGAATCTCACTTAATTATTGTGAAAAGAATCTTAAGATATTTAAGTGGAACTAAAAATGTAGGTTTATGGTACTCTAGAGACTCAACATTAAACTTGATTGCATATTCTGATTCTGACTATGCTGGATGCAAACTAGATAGAAAAAATACAAGTGGTGCATGTCAATTTTTAGAAGTAACTTAATCTCTTGGTTTAGCAAAAAGCAAAATTTGGTTGCATTATCAACTGCTGAAGCAGAATATGTTGCAGCTGAAAGTTGCTGTGCTCAAATCCTTTGGATTAAGAGACAACTTGAAGATTATGGCATAACACTTGATAAAACTCCTATTAGATGTGATAATACGAGTGCAATAAATTTAACAAAAAATCCAATTCAACATTCAAGAACAAAACACATTGAAATTAGATATCACTTTATAAGAGAACATGTAGCTAATAATAAAATTTATCTTGATTATGT
The DNA here is from genome assembly GCA_900491605.1 of Calamus simplicifolius. Lineage (NCBI taxonomy): Eukaryota > Viridiplantae > Streptophyta > Magnoliopsida > Arecales > Arecaceae > Calamus > Calamus simplicifolius. Next base: position 152,253 of record UESW01002262.1, read on the forward strand.
TAATACTGAAGAATAATTAGCTGATATATTTATAAAACCTTTAAGTGAAGAGAGATTTTGTTATTTTAGAGGTGAATTAGGGATTTGTGACTCTTTGGAATGATTTTGAAACTCTAAGGAATGACTATCTAGATTTCTATTAATTTCTTGATATTCCTTTCATAATTTTAAGGACAAATTATCTAGTCATCTGAGCAATTTGATTCTTCATATTCCAAAGATTTTTTTAAATTTTTATTGAACATATTTTGACAAGTTTCAGATGTTTAAATCTCAGTTTTTTTTCTCTGAAACTGTTAGTGGAGTCGACACCTCAGTTTGAGGAGTCGACACCTTGTCTGTGTCGCTCTCGGTCCCTGACCTTGGAGCCGACACCCATATAAGTGGAGCCGACTCCAGTTCGAGCGCTGACTGTGTTAGCGATTTGGAGTCGACACCCGACTTTGCGGGAGTCGACACCTGGGGGTCCCAAATCGACTTTATTAGGACAGAGTCGACACTTCGTCATTTCATTTGTTTTCAATCCTTAACCAAACTCTTCCCAAACTCTCTCAAAACCTCCCCAACTCAAATTCCACTCTATTCGAACTTTCCTAAGATCTAAATGGCACCTAAGCAGAGAGGATCTGTACTTGGAGCACCCGTGATGACTGGGAAGCATTTGGCGAGGCGACCCATCCGCGAGCCGTCTCCGAGCGAATATTCTACAACCCAATCGGACAATCCAGGCCCTTCTTCTCCTCAGGTAGACACCTTAGCCGGGAGAGTAATTACCATGGGTAGAAAGGTCGATTTCGAATTCTTTGAGTCTGAGGGTTTTTCAATTGGAAATCAACTCAAAGAGCTAGGTTGGGATAAAGTGTGCTCATTAGATGTTCCTACCTATCCGGCCCTAGTCAAGGAGTTATACTTCAATTTGTCAAGAGGTGATGGTGGGATCGTAAGCTCTGTTAGAGGTAAAAGAGTCCACCTTACTTTTCAAAATTAGGAAATCTTCTAAGCATTCCTATATTGGATTAGCAGCAGATATTCATAGTGAGAGGTCAGATGCTCTGTCAAGGATGTTAGGGAGAGAAGTAACAGAATTTGAAGAGGTTGGGGCTAACCAATTGCCCTTGGAGTTGAGGTTACTTCATAATATTTGTAGCAGAATTTTATTCCCTAAGACCGGACGATTTGAGTATGTCTCAGAGAGAGATATAGTGGTGATGGATAGTGTGTTGACTGGTCAACCCATAAACCTTGCTGCAATGATGATTTTCTATATGGCCGAGGCTGGAGAAAAAAGGAGATCTTCCCTACCCTACGGTATGATTTTGACTATGGTTTTCAGGAGCCAAGGAGTTGTGATTTTGGATAATGAGCCTTCCAAAAACCTTAGGCATACTGATTATTATAGTTTGGCTACAATTCATCGGATGGATTTGTGAAGGTTAATGACAATGGGAGAGGAAAGGTAGTTTGGATGAGAGAGCCACTGAAATGAGGTCTTCAGCACCTTTTGAGGCTGGTCCATCTGTGAGGGTTCCTTCTCCACAGCCTGGCAGTCCTGCTCCTGCTCCTGCTCCAATTCCGGTACCTCCATCTACTTCATATGTCGGATTTTCAAACATTCAATTGGAGCAACTTAAAAGTCTACTTGCTGCTCAGAAGGAAGAAATGAAGACTGAGTTTGACAGTCAGTTTATGAATTTAAAAGAGACCCTTTACTCTTTGGATGATCGCATTAGTAAGATTGAATCCACTCTTGGCTCATCTGCTGAATCCTTAAGGAATGATCTAAAGAACATATTTGAAGAACTTAAGGATATTTGTGGAGACTCAGAAACCTACTCCAGATGCAATGCTGAGCTTCAGGATAAGATCATGACTGCATGTTCATTTGTTGATAGAAGATTAAAAGAATTTGTAGCGACTCAGAGTGAAGGGATGGAAAAAATTTTAGAACATTTACAAAGATTATTAGAACTAATCTGTGATTATCATGTAATGAAGTACTGGTTTTTGATTCAATGAAGTGTAAGCTGGTGTTTGATATTTTATCTTGAAATCTTAATGTATTAATGTAGTTTGATGTTTCTGTTGATGTATGTTTATCTTTAAATTTTCATGTAATGAAGAATAGGTTAATGTTTGATAATGAACAGTTTCACTTTGTAATACCTGACTTTTTGATGTAATGAAATTATCTTTTGATCTATCAATTTTATCATTTTACTCTTCTTAATCTTTTTGTTGATTACAAAAAAGGGGGAGAAAGTTATGTCATATATGCATTGATTAGTTATGCTTTGATTGGTATTAAATTATTTTGGATATGCATTAATTTAAATAAGCTTAAGTGAAAATTGATATAACTGAATTCTAGGTATCAAACACTAAAATGTAAAGCAAAAGGAAGAACAATTGTTAAATTGAACTTCATAGGAGCTACCTTATTTAGGGGGAGCTTACCTGTAAGGATCACATCTTTAAAAATTTTGATTTGAGAATCCTATGCATATACTCAATGTTTTTATAATCATCAAAAAGGGGAGATTGTTGACCCAATTATTGATTTCGATGATTAATAAAGAATTGAGTATATTCACTGTGTTACTAATAAATTTAACAAGTGTTTCAGTGCTTAAAAATATTTATTTAATCAAAAGGCATAAAGAAACGTATTTTGAATCAAGTGCCAAAGGTAATTTTCAAAATTCAGAGCATGGAGTCGACACCTAGAAAGTCTGGAGCCGACCCCATGGCCAATCAAATGACTTTCTGATTTTTGATACGGTCCGGAGCCGACACCCAGAGTTTCAGAGTCGACACTTACAGTGTCTGAAGCCGACTCCGATACGGGGACAGAACACATGATTTTGACTACTTTGGAGCTGACACTTACAGTCTTTTGGAGCCGATACCTGAACATGGCGAGCCACCACTTTACTTTTTCGGAGCCGACTCCTCAACGAGTCAGAACTTTCTATTTTTGGATACATGACTTGGAGCCGACACTTGAAAAGTTGGAGCCGACTCCAACATGTCAGGAATGGATTTTTAAATTGCCAGATCAACTCAAACGGTAATATTTTCTTTACCTAACACCTAACGGCTATATTTCATGTATGGAAAAACTTTCCAGGTACATTCCAACGGCTAGTTTCACACCCAAAAACGGATTAAACGGAATCTATAAAAGGGGGAAGAGCATTCGTTTGAAGAATAAACAGAGGAAAAATGGAAAATATAGAGAAATCATATTGAAAAAATCCGAGAGGTCTTGAGCAAGAAATCAAGAGAAAAGAATCCACGTTCAAATTCTTCTACTCCAAAAAGCTCAAAGAGAAATTCAAGGCGTTCAACTTGAAAAATCGGAGGATTTTCTAAAAGAAGAAAAAGCCATGTTTTTGTGATTTCCCAACTTCTCATCTGCAACATCTGTGAAGAATCAGAGCTAAGGCTTGATTCAACATCTCAAAAGAGAAGAGGAAAAGAAGAAAAGCTCAAATCCAATCATCTTCAAATCAGGCTTTTCTAAACTTGTTTATTTACTTTGAATATTTGCTCATTTAAGGAGCTGTGTGTTATTGTAAACATTATTCTTTCTTGTTTTTGCTAGTTCAATCAGGGGGATTGAATTAGTGGAGGTAGTATACCTCGGGACAAGCTAGATTAGCTTGTGTTAGGGTTTTATGCTGGTGAGCCCGGAAAACCAGCTGGGTTCATTGTGATCCCTGGGAAACAATAAGTTTTGAGTTGTGATCTTGTAAAACAACTTGGCTGTAATCTAGTTGATTATAGTGTGGACCCAAGTGGAACTTGGGAGTGGACGTAGGTGTTGGATACACCGAACCACTATAAAATCTTGTGTTTGCCGTTCTTTAATTGTCTCTCTCTCTATCTCTTCATTTGTGATTGAAATTTATTCTGCACTTAATTATTTCAAAGCCAATAATTTTAAAAGGTTAAAATTTTTAAGAACCCAATTCTTCCCCCCCCTCTTGGGTTGCCATCTGGGCCAACAATTGGTATCAGAGCAAGTGCTCATTTGAATTTGGTCTAATAATCAAGAGCTAAAGATCCAAATTGCCTATAGCTTTTCGTGAGTTGCTTCCGCAACATGTCTGGAAGGCATTGATGGAGCTCAGCTTGTTCTTCAAGGAGTTGTCTGCCGCAGTCATTACTTCTGCATCCATGACAAGGCTTGAGGAGGAAATTCCAATTATTTTATGCAAGCTGGAGCGAATATTTCCTCCCAGTTTTTTTGACTCAATGGAGCATTTATCGGTTCACTTGCTATACGAAGCGAGCATAGCTGGTCCCATGCAGTATCGCTGGATGTATCCTTTTGAGAGGTAAATATGTACATCATTAAGATATGTTGACATTTCAAATATTATTCATTGCGAGAAAATTGGTTAATTTTTTGTCTCAACTTTACATATAGGTACCTTAAGAAGTTAAAAAAATAATGTGCGTAATAAGGCAAGGGTTGAAGGTTCTATATGCAATGCACACTTGGTCGAAGAAGTTTTAGCTTTTGCCTCGTATTACTTTGAGGGTCACGTCCACACGAGGAGCCGAAATCTTGGTCGTAACAATGACGTATGTGTGGATGAAGGAGAACCTAATAACGGTAGAATATCAATTTTTAAAGGTATCGGCCATTCATTTGGGGGGTAGAAGTCAAAAAATCTTAGCGATATGGAATATAATGCAGCACATTATTACATCCTAATGAACTGTAGAGAAGTCGATCCATAAATTGAGTAAGTATATACTTCAATGCTTAATTGAAACTTCTAATTTAAATTACAATATACCATAATATTTAATTGCTAACATAAGTTTTAATCATTATCATCCCATAAGGATGTATTGTGATAGACAATGATAGATGAATCCCGAAATCAGTCAAGTTGCAATTCAGCAGAAGTTAGAAACAGAGTTCGCTTACTGGTTTTATGAATTTGTGAGTAGTATCACTCAATCAGTTTCAATCATGGATTTTATTTTTTGAATTGGTTGTGAATAGCTTATTAATTTATAGGTAAATGGTCCATGGTCCACAACCGACTATATTTTCATTAAATGTTTATCGCAATGGCCATTGAAGACCGTAACAACCTCAACTGGCTATTTTGTTAATGGGTACAAATTTCAGATTGAACGATTAGCAGCTTCAAGAGCCATGCAGAAATGGGTCGTGTGTGTTAAGGAGAAAGTGTTGGAGCAAATATGTAGGATTATTATGAAAAGTTAGTAAAGGTGGTTGAAGTTGAATATCCCGGTTGGCCTACGAAACGAACCGTATTGTTTCGTTGCGATTGGTTCGATCCAATAGTTCCTGTGGGCAAAAGGGTTCATAACGACTACAATTTAGTTGAAGTGAACCATCGACGAAGATTGCAAAAATATGAACCATTCATCCTTGCATCCCAAGCTCAGCAAGTGTTTTACTGTGGATATCCAAGTTTGCGCAATGACAAGTGAGATTGGTGGGCTATTTCTAAAATTGTCCCACGTTTAATAATCGTATTAGACGAGAGTTCATCAAGTCAATCAGCCGAGTGCCCTGCATTTCAAGAGGATGAGATGAAATGCATGCAATTGAGGATGACACAAGGGCTCCTGAAACATCACTTAGAGATCCAAATGGTGATGTCCAAGAAATAGCGGATGCAAATGTTTGGTTTCCTTCCGATGATAATGAAACTGAATCGCAGTCCGATACGGCATCGGATGTTGAACCAATATTTCACGAAACAAATGAAACCGACTAAACATAGAGGTTTTTTTAAATTCAATTTATTTTTATAAATATTATTTTTTTACATATTCAATTATTAATCATAATTACATTCATGAATCTTTAGTATTTTCAGTATGATGGGCCGAGGTAGATCTACCGATGATGAACGGAGTGAGCAGGGACGTAGCCCTACCGCATCAGATCACATGAGCTTTGGAGATGGAGAGTTTCGATCTCCACACATCGCATAGCCTCCGGTCTCTCCAGCAGTCGGCGGTGATCCTGCATTGGTATTATCAACCAGCCGATCGGCACAGACCTCCGAGAGTTCTTCCATCGTCGGTCGTACTGTACTTCGACTAGATGCTCATGGGCTGTAAGTATATACTAATTAAAAATATATGTTTATGTTTTTAAGTCAATTACTTATAAACATGTATTTTTTTAACAGATTTATTGAGCAGCATCATGTATCGAGCCACATCAGCTCCATATTTCAGAGGCGTGCGGATCCTAGTAGCTACGATTGGCGCCATGTATCTGCAGTCACGAGGGAGTTTTATTTTTCAGAGTTTTAGGTAAACTTATTAAATACAATTTATCATTGATATAAAATTTCTTAATCTTAATAAATTCTGAAACTAACTGTTTATTTTAATGCAGAAAAAGTTTACGTGGGACCCTGCCAGCCATGATGCCATTAGGGCAGCATGGGAAGCTCTTACGGGACGCCGATACTCCGATATGCTTCATCGTTGGAGGTCATCGGGTTACCGTCCTGCGCATGTGCCAGAGGGTATTTGGCACGAGCGGCAGCAGGTCTGACCGTCTGATGGCTGGCGCAGGAGGTCCGCATCAGCCAGCACGAACCGCCGATCCGAGAGGGGCGGTCCTGGCACGGGTCTCTCCTGCCACACTTCGGGCTCCATTTCAATTCAGGAGCACAGACGCTGTATGGTAAGAAAACATAAATAATTTAATTACTAATTTAGTTATTTACAAATACTTACATTAATATCAATTTTTCTGTTGTTATAGTCTGAGCAGGAGGGCGGAGATCCTGGTGAGTTTCATCTATTTAGGGTGACACACACCAGGAGGGATGGTTCCTGGGTCGATACACGATCACAGGAGGTTGCGGTAAGAAATTAGCTTTATATTGTATCTGTTTAATTTCTAAAATTTTATTTAGAGAAATTTATTGATTCATTTATTGTTGATTTTATAATTCAAAGACACGAGTCGAGGAGCTTCACTCACAGGCATCGCAGGTCGACTCTACTTATGGGGGGACGCCCGTCGAACTCTCAGAAGAGGAGAGTCGACGTGTATTTTTGAAGGCTGTTGGTGCCCAGCCACGAGACCGCAGGGTCTATGGTCTGGGCACTAGAGCTTCTGCATATTTTTCCCATCAGGCCTCCAGCTCGCGATATTCTGGTGATATTCCTGTGAGCGTTTAGATGACATTCGAAGATCTATCATGGAGGAGGTTCGTCAGGAGGTTCGACACGATGTTCGGCAGGAGGTTGAGCACGAGTTCGAGCAGCTACGGGAGGCCTTCAGCAGGAGCTTGCAGACGTGCGAGAGCAGATGCGTCAGTTGCAGGATATTGTTAGCCGCATGTCGCAGGGTTTTCAGCCTCCACGTGATCGTGCGAATTCTTGATGTATTTTTTTCTTTACTTTTTATATTTTTTACTGAAAACTTTAAAATTTTAATATATTAATTATTTTGGAAATTGAATGATGAATGTTTGGATCAATATGAGTGATGAATGTTTCGATCAATATTTAAATGTAATGAAATTGTATTAATCGTTTTAATTTTTAATATTTTTTTTTAAAAAAAATTAATTAGCGATACATTAGCGATTGAAATTGCATCGTTAATATTTTTAAAATATTATTATTAAATATTGCGATGCAATGACCTGGCATCGTAATATTTTAAAAAAAATTTAATTAGCGACGCATTAGCGACTCAAATTGCGTCGCTAATATATCTAAAATATTATTATTAAATATTGTGACATAACTAAATGCGTCGTAATATTGTGACGCAATTGAATGCGATGCAATTTCAGTCGCTAATGCATCACTAATTAATTTTTTTAAAAATAAATTAATTAATTAGCGATGCATTAGCGATGCATTTGAGCGTTGCTATATTTTAATTCTCTTGTAGTGCATCATATATTACAATTTTTTTATTTTTATTTTTATTTTTAATTTATTATAATAAAACTTTATTTATCGTAATAAAGAGATCTATTACGATAAAATTTATTTATTATCGTACTAAATATCGTAATATATTAAAATTTTTAATTTTAATTTTATTTTCAATACGTTAGGGCGAAATACAGTTTCGCCCTAATAAACAAGTCCAAGTTAAGTTCCGAACCGACGCCCCCTTGTTTCATTCGTTCTGCGGCTCAACCCTAGCTCCCAATCCTCTTCGTTTCCGCCGCTCGTTCCTTCTCCCAGGCTCCAGCTATCCACCTCCTCGCCTCGTCGACCCGAATCCATCTTCGGTGATCTTTTTTCCTTGGGAGGGAAGCTGAACATTCGAGCCTTCAAATTCCGCCTCCGCGGGGCGAGCGAATAGAAAGAGGTCAAGAGACAAAGGTTTCCGCCTGTGATCGCTTCTCCGGCCTCGGAGGTTGCTTTGCTTTGGCTCCTCCAGCGAAGCTAGGGTTTCTCTTCTCCTTCCCGGTGAGCATCTCTGATTCCTGCCCTCTGGAATCTCTGCTGCAAATTTCTCCTGGATTTTTTCCCCAATTTTACAAAGAATAAACACCTCCGTTTTGAGGCCTGATCTTTGATTTGCGTTCGTTTCCTTTGGGGTTCCGATCCTATAGATAGGAAGATTAGGTGGTGGAATCTCTCGAACACAAGGTGGTAATGGCGATGACCCTGAAACATAGAGATAGGGTTTTGCTTCATAGCAAACGCAGTTCAAAGGAGTCTTCCAAGACCTGGGTAAATCCACATTAAATCATTATAGGTTTCGCTACAATGACTCATATTGGAGTGCTGTTTCTTCTCCCATGAATATTATTAAAAAAGAGGTGTCTTTGCCCTTGAGAATAGTGCTCACCTCGGTTCTGAATTGCTTCTCCCCCTGGCGAACACCTTCGAGCTTCTTCACAGCAATGGCAGTCGAGTCAGGTAGTTGTCCCTTGAAGACAGAGCCAAACCCTCCGCCCCCTATTTTCTCAAAGAAGTTTTTGGTCATTTTCTCCAAGTCACCATATCTAAACATCACCAAATTATTCTCCATAGCTTTGTAATACCAATCATTCGTCTGTGTTGGTATCTGCAAACCAGCATGAGAGCAATTGCAGATAAAACGATGCCCACCACCGTTCCCACCACAGCAGTAAGTAAAGGTTTCACTAACCAATGGGCTTTAACTGTGGCTAGGATCCAAGAAATATACCTACCAATCTATCTGTAGCTAATGCTCAGGTCATGTGATGCATTTTAAGACTTGGCATTGCAGTTTGGCAGAAACAGGGTTTACCAGGCTGTAGGATTCACAATCTGTACAACTACTAGTATGAGAAATAAGCATAATAATTTGTAAACTTGGCAGCCAATACTGGTGAATTTCATATCTTATACAAAATATTGGCTATTGCTAACCATCATTCAAATGTATTCTAATCTGTCAGTGATCCATTTTCTCAAGAACTATATAAGTGTTAAATAAGACGAACCCTATTAAATATGCCAAAAAGTTAATTGCATCTAATCTTATTAAATAAGATCTATTAAGAGAATAAAAAATATAATCTAGAAAGCTTTAGAGGCCAATTTCTATTTCTCTGTAAGGTAACAGCACCGACGGATAATACACATCTTCACTGGATTTTTCATGTATGTGATGCTAAATAGATTGATTATCTATATAATGCCTTTCTTCTGGTGACTTTATGTCATCATGCTTTTTTTCATGATAATAGCTTTGTTACTCGTACACGGATATAGGCCTTGGATTTAGACGTATGAAGATGCATGAAATAATATATAAATTTGATTAAATTATATATTTATATTTTTAAGTATTATTTTTTAAACATTAAAACAAAAAATATTAAAAAGACATTGTCTATTAAGACCTTTCAATTTACACGTTTCTTATTATTTTTTTAATTAATTTAATAATATTAAAAAAATATTTTGCGAAGTTTTTTCGATAACTATATTCTTAAAAATATTGAAAATGAACTACTGCTCAGTACTAATAGCAAATTTAAAGGATCAAATTCATTATTGAAAGAGTTTAACTCATTCGTTGTTAGAGGTGTTCAGCTTTCTTTCAATCTTCAAAATTGTCTGTTAATATTGATATATGAATACTAATAATTACATTGAATCTAATTATATATATTATGCATCTCCATATATTGTTTACATGAGTTTTAGAGATTTTCTTTAAATGAGTAGGATATTTTTGAGATAAATATGAATTTCTTTAAATGAGGTTCACTATTTTTACTCAGATTTGATGTTATCCAATGATGTCGATTGATAAGAGTTGGATACATAAGAAACGAAATTATCCAGAATATGATACCATATTAAGAAGTTCATAGAAAAGGCAAGGCTTCATGTTAATGAAGAAGGGAAGATACGTTGTCCTTGTATGCGGTGTTATAATGGCAAATGGCATAAGCCTGATTTAGTTAAATTACACTGAAATTTCTCGAAGACGTATCATGGTATTTTCATGGAGAACAGTTTGGAAGCAATGTCTCGGATAAAAATGAGAATGAAGATGATGACCCAGAAAGAGAACAAGATGAGATGGTCGAAGCATTGCATGACATCGCTGGCCCAAGTGGTGCTCACACTAAGGTTGGCAATGATGATGACAATCCGATGATGTCTGACCATGGAAGGACCGATCACAGTAAGAAATTGGATGATCTTTTCAATAAGGTGGAATCCGAGCTTTATCCTGGATGTGAAAAGTTTTCTGCTTTGACATTCTTAGTGAAGTTAATGCACATTAAGGTCCTCAATCGGTGGACAAATAAGTCTTTCAATATGTTGCTTGAACTATTAAAAGAGGCATTTTTGAATGGTACTAGGATATCATCTTCGCACTATGAGGCCAAAAAGAAGATGAATGAGTTGGGTTTAGGCTATGAGAACATACATGTATGCAAGCATGATCGTGCTATCTTTTGGAAGGAGAATGCTTCTTTAGAAAAATGTCCGGTATGCAACGAGCCTAGGTACCAAGTGGTTGGAGACAAAGGTAAAAAGATACCTTATAGTTATGTGGTATTTTCACTCACACCTCGTTTGAAATGTCTATATGCCTTAAGACATACAGCTGAAGATATGAGGTGGCACTATGATAAGCGACCGATCACGGATGGAGTGTTACGACATCCAATAGATAGAGAAGCATGGAAAGATTTTAATCAAAAGTATCCTAATTTTGCCAGTGAACCAAAAAATGTAAGGTTAGGTCTTGCTTCAGACGGATTTAATCCATTTGGGAATATGAGTAATGCACGGATTCAATCCATTTGGGAACATGAGTAATGCATACAGTATGTGGCCCATCATTTTAGTACCTTATAACTTGCCTCCATGGAAATATATGAAAGAGACATTTTTTATGATGTCGTTACTTATCCCTGGTCTTAAATCTTCACGAAGGGATATGGATATATTTTAAGGCCAATAGTGGATGAACTTAAACATTTATGGACCGAAGGTATTGATGTATATGATGCATATACGAAAGAGAGTTTTCGGATGCATGTAGCTGTTTTATGGACTATAAATAATTTTTCAGCATACTCATTATTATCTGGTTGAAGCACAAAGGGTTATAAGGCATGTCCAGTTTGTAATGAGCAAACCTCATCCAAAAAGCTGAAAGACAAGATTTGCTATATGGGACATCGCCGTTACTTGCCTATTGATCACAAGTAGCGAAATAGTAGACTCCATGATGGAAGTAGAGAGCATGGAGTCAAACCAAAAATGTTGACCGATGAAGAAATTTTAATGCAATTAGAACACATAGCTGCTGAAAAGTTCGGAAAGCATCCAAACAATAAACATCGAAAGCGAAAGCATGCACCAAATGAGTTGAATTGGTATAAGAAGAGCATTTTCTTCGAGTTGAAGTATTGGTCATCATTAAAATTGAGACATAACTTAGACATAATGCATATTGAGAAGAATATTTGTGATAATGTTGTGGGAACTTTATTAAGCATCGAAGGTAAGACAAAAGACACATATAAAGCAAGGGAGGACCTGGCTTCAATGGGGATCCGAAGGGAGTTGTGGCTACAAACTCAAGGTAATAGAGTTTATAAGCCTCCTACATCTTACACATTTACATTAGATGAAAGAAGACAATTCTATAAGTGGCTAAAATCTGTGAAGGTGCCCGATGGATATTTTTTTAATATTTCAAGGTGCATAAATGAAGGTGATGGAAAGATATCCGGCTTGAAGACACATGATTGTCATGTACTACTTCAAATATTGTTACCTATTGGCATTCAACCATTTTTGTAGAAACATGAGAGTAGTACTTTAATTGAGCTTTCTAATTTCGTCCAAAACTTTGTTCAAGGACATTGTATGTTAGGGATTTGGAGTTGTTACAAGAGCAGATTGTGGTGATCTTATGTAAGCTTGAACGAATGTTCTCACCAGCATTTTTTGACGTTATGGTGCACTTATCAATACATTTGCCTTATGAGGCCTTATTTGCCGGACCTGTTTAAAGTAAATGGATGTATCCTTTTGAAAGGGCATTTGGTACATATAAACAATATGTACGTAATAATGCTCGTCCGGAAGGCTCAATTGCAGAAGCTTATGTTGTCAACGAGTTTCTTACATTTTGTTCAATGTATCTTTGAGGCATAGAAACAAGATTCAATCGTCCAGAACGAAATTTTGATTCGGATAGCCATTTGACAAGTAATTAAATATATTTGCAACTCGTTGGTGGCCTCTTGGAAAAGGAAGAATGGTGCATTTAGATGATAAAACTTTAAAACAAGTACATTGGTACCTCATCAATAATTGTCCAGAGGTGCAACCATTTCTCAAGTAAGTATACTTATAAAATTATTTCTTTATATCTCCAAATTTTCTATAGTGCTCATTAGCGTAATGTTCTCTATAGCCAACACATTGATCAGCTAAATCCAACTAGACTGGAACAACTGGACCAATTTCAAAAGGAAAGATTTTTTGAGTGGTTTTAAAATGAAGTAAGTCGGTACATTCATTAATATTGTAAATTAATATATCATGTGTCTTTATTTCAAATGATGTTGATGTTTGGTTTATCCAGATGTTAAATAAACATTTTGCTAGGGCATTTGAAGCTACTAATGAGCTTTATTCATTGGCTATTGGTCCCGACAGTCGTGTGTACTCATATACTGGCTGTGTGGTGAACGACGTTAAATTTATCACTGTTAATCGGGATGTCGGTCATAAAACACAGAATAGTGGCATTTGTGTTCCCTTTACTCATCTAGGAGAAAAAATTAACTTTTATGGTATATTATTAGGGGTCCTTGAATTTCATTTTGTTAAAGTTTGTAAGGCGATAATGTTCAAGTTTAAATGGTTTGAAACTGAACCAAAGCACAGGAGAATGCAACAATATTATAATATTACAAGTATAAATATTAGTTCAAAATAGTACAAACATGAGCCATTCATTTTAGCATCACAAGCTGAAAAGGTTTTCTACTTGATGATTTGAAGAACAATTCTAATTGGAAAGTGGTATACAAGGTTAGTCATTATCATTTGTGGGATATTTCAAAAAAAGATGATGTTCAGGAAGAAGTATATCAAGAAGATGATTCAGCAGTCCTTCGATTCACATGTGAGCAACCTGACATGGACTTAATAACATCTCGACGTACGGACACTGATGCTGAAATAGTTGCAATTCAAGAAAACATTAGAGGTCAAAGTGATGTCGGTCAAGATGAGTTTATATGTGAAGATGTTGAAGAGGACGACACATTAACTGATTATGACAGTGAGGGATCTATACATAGTTCTGATATGGAGAATGGTGAAGACAATGAGCATATTAGTGATGACAGTGATTAATTTGGTAGCATTCATGTTTTTTTTAACTTATTACAACTATATGTTCTTATACTTTCTTATTTATTAATTCTAGTTTGTATGTTTATTTGCAGATGTCTTCGAGAGATACTCTTGCTATCACAAATAACCTTACTTTCTTGCCCTCAACGGATTCTCTCTTTCCCTTGTGAAGGATTTCATACTCAGACGGTTCAATCATGGGACTTTTACCCTTTCTACTAGAATGAGAGTCCATGAGAAAGAAAAGAAAGGAACAAAGAGGCAAAAAAAACCAACCTAAAATCAGAGAGAGAGAGAGAGAGAGCAAAAGCTCGAGACTCAGAAAGCGAAGAAAGCTCGAGACTTAGAGAGCGAAGAAAGCTCAAGACTCAGAAAGCGAAAGAAGCACAGAAAAAGTATCAGAAGCGTGAAAGGCTTGGAATGTGATCTACACGGTGGGGATTCTGGTGGTCTTGGCCTGCTCGGTGCTGCTTGCGGTTGTAACGTCGCTGCCTCACCGTGCACGAGTTGGTGCGCAGAGTTTGAGTGTGAAGAAGTTAAATATCGACATCGATGCGATGTTGAAGGCTGTGGACTTTGCGATCCGTGGGTGAGAAGAGGAGATGATGACGAAGAAGGGAAAGGTTGAGAAGGGTATTGAGAGTTTGAAGGAGAAGGTGGACTGGTGTGATGGTGAGATTAGGAGGGATGCAGCAAAGATCTTGAAGACTATAATGAAGGACACGTAGTATTTTTGTTTTTCTCCTTGTTCTTAGTATTTCTCTATTTTTAGCATTTTTTTTTTTTTTTTTTTCATGTTCTAGAGCTTGATGCGAGTTAGGGCTCTTTTGGTACAGCTTTGAGGCTAGGTTTCTTCCAGATTCCAAATGCAAGGGCCTATTTTTCTTTCCAAAGCCGCATCAAGCTCCAGAACATAAACAAAAAATAGACAAATACTAAAAATAGAGAAATACTAATTAAGAACGAGGAAAACAAAAATCCTATATAAGATCTTTGCTGCCTCCCTCCTAATCTCACCATCACATTAGTCCACCTTCTCCTTCAAACTCTCAATATCCTTCTCCACCTCTTCCTTTTCGTCATCATCTCCTTCTCTCTCCCATGGATCGCAAAGTTCACATCCTTCAACATCGTGTCGATATCGATATTTAACTTCTCCACACTTGAACTTATGCGTACCAAGTTATGTACGGCGAGGCAGCGACGTTACAGCCGCAAGCAGCACCGAGCAGGCCAAGATCACCAGAATCCCCACCATGTAGACCACATTCCAAGCCTTCCTCCACTTCTTAATTTGTCGATCCGATCGAGCCTCTTCTTAAGCTCGTGCTTGATTCCTTTGGCGCAGCGCGGACCGCAGCAATTTGAGCTCAATCGTCAAGATCCGCCTAGCGAAAGGGTCACCCACAGCCCTATTGGTTATCTCAAAACGATCTTGAGATTTATGCAAAAGCGAGACAAGGATCAAATCACATATCTTAAAAATTTTATTTAGCGATCTATATTCATATTAATTTAATAATAAAAATAATAAGAAGATTAAGAAATTAACCTTTTATCGAATATTTTGAACTCCATCAACATCAAATCTTTTTATCAATCTTTCCAGACGTTCTCCAAATTATTATGAACACGAACGAGGGGACATTTTTGATTTTGAGTTGAGATCACACAACTAAGTTTTTTATTCACTTTGTATTCTCAACTCATAAGATAAAGCGAAGATGAAGAAGAAATCTCTATGTGGTTGATGACCATCAACCTTCGTTATTTTTATTTAGAATCTTATATTTTAAGAGATTAATAACTGCCATCCTTTTTAATTAGTTAATTAATTAATTAAAAATTAAAGATAACATCCATGAAGATTACTTTAACGTATTCGTTATTTTTCTCATGAATCTTATATTCTAAGAGAATAATAACTACCATTCTTTTTAATTAATTAATTAAAAATTAAAGATAACTTTTAACTCTTTAAGATTATTTTAACATATATCTATCAACAATCAATTGTTGATTTATTTTGATATATTTATCCTAGGATGAAACAGGATCCCATATTTCTTCAACAACAAAATAACTTTCACATGGACTCTCTTTGTGGAACATGCCTACGATGTATTTTCTAGTACACCGTATATTTTTTATTTTAAATAATTTTAAATTTATTTTTAAATAATCATATTATTCAAAAATAAAAATTAATCCAATTAATTTCTGTGTGTAAACTAATTTAGAATTTTTAATTCAAGATAATAACTCAATCCAACGTATCATAAAGTTTACATAATTTAATGAAGCCAAGAGGAAATATGGACATTATAATTTTAAGCTTCAATAATTTTGACATTCAATTAACACCTTAATTAAAATATTAAAATTATTAATTTCAAATTACTCCACTAAAAATTTGAAACAGCACTCTGAAAAATATAAAATTAATTATATTCAAAAGGATTTGATTTGTCCATTGATATAGTCACTACATATAAATCAATCCTTCATAAATGGTTCATAATTAAAGTTAGGCATTTTTTATTAACCTCTTTAATTATATCTTTACCATTGATTCTATAATGAATAATATTTATGATCCAATCATAAATTGAGCGCTCTTATTATTCAAGCCCCAAATCAAACCGTCCATCTGACTTCTTAATGAATGAGTGGATTTCATCTTGTTTATTAATATTTTGGCTACTTATGTTATTATATTTTCAATACGCCAAGTATTTGACACTATGTTTTTGTATCATTACCCAGCATGTCAAAAATATATAATACAATAAATAGGAATTTATTAATTACTTAGAATTAAGATCGATTCATATATGATCATCATTGATTAATTTTGAATGCTTTATTTTAACAACAAAATTTATTAGAGATTCATCATTAATCACGTTCCAGTCCTATATAATCAAATTATATAAAGTGCTTTCATTCCAATAATCTCATTATCAACAATCCGAATAAGATCGTTTCATTCAGAATGTAATGAACCATGCTATTAATTTTAAATTAAAGACCCCAACTTTAATTTATAATTACGGATAAATATAGATTATTTTACTTTAAATATTATTCTTTGTATATAACACTTATATACAAATTTAAAGTCATATTTAAATAATCTAGGAATTTTTGATATTTATAAAGCATGAAAACATGCATGCAAACATAATATTAAGAAATTTCTCAAACTATTTAGTAAAATAATAAATATCATTTATTTATGGGCACATATCCCAACAATCTTTCACTTGCCCTAAAGCAAATGAGACATGTCTCTAAGTTCCATCCCTTCAAGATGCAGCTCAAAACCCTGAGCCGGTAATGTCTTAGTTAACGTATTAGCTATATTGTTCGCAGATGCGATCTTGTCAACCGAAATGTCTCCTCTACTGATAATCTCTCTTAGAAAGTAAAATTTTCTCTCTATATGCTTTCCATTACAGTGGTTTCTAGTTCCTTGGCATTAGCTACTGCTCCACTGTTATCACAGTAGAGTCTAATTGGTTCATGTATATCTGAAATAACTTCTAGATCTTTTAAGAATTTCCGAAGCTAGACTGCATCTTTAGCTGCTTCACAAGTTGCTACATATTCAGCCTTCATAGTTGAGTCAGCAATGCAGGTTTACTTGACACTTCTCCATATAATGGCTCCTCCTTCCAAAGTGAACACAGCTTCAGAGATAGACTTTCGAGAGTCTCTATCTGATTGAAAATCAGAATCTATATTTCCAACAGGAATCAAATCCCTATCAGAATATACTAGCATATAGTTTCTCGTTCTTCTCAGATATTTGAGAATATGTTTAACCGTAACCCAGTGATCCAATCCTGAGTTTGATTGGTATCGGCTAACCACTCCCACTGCAAAGCATATGTCGGGTCTTGTATATAACATTGCATGCATCAAACTACCAACTGCCGAAGCATAGGAAATCCATCTCATATCTTCCTCCTCTTGCGGTTTTTTAGGACATTGCTCTTTAGAAAGATGAACTCCATATCGAGTAGGTAAATTACCATTCTTAGAGTTTTTCATCGCAAATCTGACAAGCATTTTATCAATATATGATGCCTGAGACAACACCAAAAGCCTATTCTTGGAGATCTCGTATAATTTGGATGCCAAGAATGTAGCTTGCTTCTCCTAAATTCATTTGGAATTGGCTGGCTAGCTAGTTCTTTACTTTGAACAAAGATCCTACATCATTCTCAATGAGTAAAATGTCATCCACATAAAGAACTAAGAAGACCACTTTATTTCCTTCCATTTGCTTATAGACATAAGGTTCACCTAAATTTTGTTCAAAACCATAAAATTTTATGGCTTCATCAAATCTGATGTTCTAAGATCTAGAACCTTGCTTAAGCCCATAAATAGACCTTTGCAATTTGCAGACTTTCTGCTCTTGGCCTCTAACCATAAAACCCTCTGGTTGGACTATATGAATAGTCTCTTCAAGGTGACCGTTCAAAAATGCCGTCTTGACATCATTTGCCATATCTCATAATCATAATGAGCAGCAATGGACAAGAGAATCCGAATGGATTTTAGCATGGCTACTGATGAAAAAGTATCTTTATAGTCTACTCCTTCCTTTTGGGTAAAACCCTTTGCCACCAACCTAACCTTGAAAGTCTTTACTTTCCCATCGGCTCCTCTTTTTCTCTTATAGATCCATTTGTATCCAATAGGCTTAACATCTTCTGGTAGATCTACAAGCTCCCAGACTGATTTATAGTACATTGATTCCATTTCGAGTTTCATGGCTTCCTGTCATATCTCTTGATCAACATCCTCCATTGCCATCTTGTATGTCAATGAATCATCATCATTGCCATCGGTGACTGCAACTTGTGCTTCTCCATCTTGACGATAGAGGATGTGTAATCTTATTTTCCTCCCACTACGTCGTGGTGGCGGTGGTATTTAATCTTGAGTAGTGGTCTCAACTTTTATCGTTCAACAACTTTTGTTGGTGTGGGGCTGATCTTATCAGCTAGCAACTTTTCTAGAACTACTTTACTTCTGGGTTTGAATTCTGTCATATAATTATACTCGAGAAACATAGCATTTGTCGACACAAATACTTTGTTATCTTGAGCACTATAAAACAGACCTTCTCTCGTTTCCTTAGGGTACCCAACAAACATGCATACTTCTAAACGAGGTTTCAACTTTCCAGCCTTTCCCTTCAGCACATGGGCTGGACACCCCCATATGCGGATGTGTCTTAAACTAGGTTTGCGATCGTTCCATAACCCTAAGGGAGTCTTAGGGATTGACTTAGATAGAACAAGTTTAGAATATATACAGCTGTTTGTAATGCATATCCCCAAAATGAGGTAGGCAAAGAAGAATAGCTTAACATTGATCTTATCATATCAAGTAAAGTGCGATTTCTTCTTTCAGCTACATAATTTTGCTGTGGTGTCGTGGGTGCCGTGAGCTGTGATAATATTCCATTCTCAATCAAGTGATCCTTAAATTCATAATCTAGGTACTCTCCTCCTCGATCAGATCGAAGAGTTTTGATTAATTTACTGAGTTATTTTTCTATTTCAGCACAAAATTCTTTGAACTTTTTAAAGGCCTTGGATTTTCTTTGCATCAGGTCTGCATATCCATATCTTGAATAATCATCAATGAATGTGATGAAATATTTATAACCCCCTCTAGCTTTGACATTCAAAGGCCCACATACATCAGTATGTATGAACTCTAAAGGTTCTTTTGCACTTTCACCTTTTACTAAAAAAGATCTTTTGGTCATTTTTTCTTCTAGATAGGATTCACAGACTGGTAGAGTGCCAACTCTTAGCTCTCTTAAAGGACCATCCTTCACTAGTCTTTATATTTGTCTATATTAATGTGATCAAGCCTTAAATGACATAAATACGTGTCATTGTCGTTATTCGCAACTTTTCTTCTTTTAGGAGTTGGTTCAACGACTTTAAACATTTCAATTTGAAGCAAGTTGTTGGAAATTGGTTTAACAAAATATAAATCATTTTCAACGTACCCAGAACAAATATTTATTCCATTCTTATAAATTGAAACAGAGTCAATACTAAAAGAAACAAAAATAAATTATTCATGCAACTTTGACACCGAAATCAAATTCTATTTGAAATCTAAAATATAATAAATATTATTCAAAAGCAAATATTTATTATTAGCAAACGATAGTCGAACTATCCCTACTGTTGTCGCTGACACCTTTTTCACATTGCCTACTCTCATCGTGAAATCTTCCACTTGAAGATCCCAAGCAGACTCAAGCATCTGCAAAGAAATACAAACATGCAAACATGGTTAGATGCTTCTGAATCAATAATCCAGCTTGAGAAAATATTCTCAACTAAGCATATTTTCATGACTAGTAAATCTAATTTACCTTTTTTTTTTTTTGTTTTAGCTCATCAAGATACTTTTTAAAGTTCTTTTTCAATGGCCATCTTGATGATAGTGGAAACACTTTCCTTTAGGTTTAGGCTGAGCAGCCTTTCCCTTCTTCTGGATCTTCTTCTTGTTGTCCTTTTGCTTTCCCACATTCTTCTTCTTCTTTTTTTTTTTTTTTTTTTTTGAAGAGTAAGGCTTTTCATTATATGTGTTGGCTTCAGCAACATTTGCCTTGCCTCCTTGTCATCTATAAGAGTCTCATAAATTTGAAGCTCATTCAGGAGTTCAGTCAGATTACACTTCTTATGATTCATAATGTAATTAGTCTTAAATTGAAGAAAAACGAAAGATAGTGTCTCCAGGATTATGCCAACCTGAATCTTTTCATCAATTTTAGCTCCATGATTTCAGCCTCATTGAAATGATTGACCATTTTGCGGATGTGCTCACCAATAGAAGAACCATTCTTTATTTTGCCATTCATAACTGCTTTTATAGCTTCGTAGCGAGCCTGATCAGATGGGCGTCCAAACATCAGATTTGATGTTATCCAACGATGCCGATTGATAAGAGTTGGATACATAAGAAACGAAATTATCCAGAATATGATACCAGTATTAAGAAGTTCATAGAAAAGGCAAGGCTTCATGTTAATGAAGAAGGGAAGATACGTTGTCCTTGTGTGCGGTGTTATAATGGCAAACGGCATAAGCCTGATTTAGTTAAATTACACTGGGATTTATCGAAGACGTATCATGGTATTTTCATGGAGAACAGTTTGAAAGCAATGTCTCGGATAAAAATGAGAATGAAGATGATGACCCAGAAAGAGAACAAGATGAGATGGTCGAAGCATTGCAGGACATCACTGCCCCAAGTGGTGCTCACACTAAGGTTGGCAATGATGATGACAATCCGATGATGTCTGACCATGGAAGGACCGATCACAGTAAGAAATTGGATGATCTTTTTAATGAGGTGGAATCCAAGCTTTATCCTGGATGTGAAAAGTTTTCTGCTTTGACATTCTTAGTGAAGTTAATGCACATTAAGGTCCTCAATCGGTGGACAAATAAGTCTTTCAATATGTTGCTTGAACTATTGAAAGAGGCATTTTCGAATGGTACTAGGATACCATCTTCACACTATGAGGCCAAAAAGAAGATGAATAAATTGGGTTTAGGCTATGAGAATATACATGTATGCAAGCATGATCGTGCTATCTTTTGGAAGAAGAATGCCTTTTAGAAAAATGTTCGGTATGCAATGAGCCTAGGTACCAAGTGGTTGGAGACAAAGGTAAAAAGATACCTTATAAAGTTATGCAGTATTCTTCACTCACACCTCGTTTGAAATGTCTATATGCCTCAAAACATACAGCTGAAGATATGAGGTGGCACTATGATAAGCGACCGATCACAAATGGAGTGTTACGGCATCCAACAGATGGAAAGCATGGAAAGATTTTAATCAAAAGTATCTAATTTTGCCAGTGACCCAAAAAATGTAAGGTTAGGTCTTGCTTCAGACGGATTCAATCCATTTGGGAACATGAGTAATGCATGGATTCAATCCATTTGGGAACATGAGTAATGCATACAGTACGTGGCCTATCATTTTAGTACCTTATAACTTGCCTCCATGGAAATATATGAAAGAGACATTTTTTATGATGTTGTTACTTATCCCTGGTCCTAAATCTATAGGAAGGGATATGATATATTTTTAAGGCCAATAGTGGATGAACTTAAACATTTATGGACCGAAGGTATTGATGTATATGATGCATATACGAAAGAGAGTTTTCGGATGCATGTAGCTGTTTTATGGACTATAAATAATTTTCCAGCATACTCATTATTATCTGGTTGGAGCACAAAGGGTTATAAGGCATGTCCAGTTTGTAATGAGCAAATCTCATCCAAAAAGCTGAAAGACAAGATTTGCTATATGGGACATCGCCGTTACTTGCATATTGATCACAAGTAGCGAAATAGTAGACTCCATGATGGAAGTAGAGAGCATGGAGTCAAACCAAAAATGTTGACCGGTGAAGAAATTTTAATGCAATTAGAACACATAGCTACTGAAAAGTCCGGAAAGCATCCAAACAATAAACATCGAAAGCGAAAGCGTGCACCAAATGAGTTTAATTGGTATAAGAAGAGCATTTTCTTCGAGTTGGAGTATTGGTCATCATTAAAATTGAGACATAACTTAGATATAATGCATATTGAGAAGAATATTTGTGACAATGTTGTGGGAACTTTATTAAGCATCGAAGGTAAGATAAAAGACACATATAAAGCAAGAGAGGACCTGGCTTCAACGGGGATCCGAAGGGAGTTGTGGCTACAAACTCAAGGTAATAGAGTTTATAAGCCTCCTGCATCTTACACATTTACATTAGATGAAAGAAGACAATTCTATAAGTGGCTAAAATCTATGAAGGTGCCCGATGGATATTTTTTCAATATTTCAAGGTGCATAAATGAAGGTGATGGAAAGATATCCGGCTTGAAGACACATGATTGTCATGTACTACTTCAAATATTGTTACCTATTGGCATTCAACCATTTTTGTAGAAACATGGGAGTAGTACTTTAATTGAGCTTTCTAATTTCTTCCAACAACTTTGTTCAAGGATATTGTATGTTAGGGATTTGGAGTTGTTACAAGAGCAGATTGTGGTGATCTTATGTAAGCTTGAACGAATGTTTCCACCAGCATTTTTTGACGTTATGGTGCACTTATCAATACATTTGCCTTACGAGGCCTTACTTGCCGGATCTGTTCAAAGTAAATGGATGTATCCTTTTGAAAGGGCACTTGGTACGTAGAAACAATATGTACGTAATAAGGCTCGTCCGAAGGCTCAATTGCAGAAGCTTATGTTGTCAACGAGACTCTTACATTTTATTCAATATATCTTTGAGGCATAGAAACAAGATTCAATCGTCCAGAACGAAATTTTGATTCGGATAGCCATTTGGACAAGTAATTAAATATATTTGCAACTCGTTGGCGGCCTCTTGGAAAAGGAAGAATGGTGCATTTAGATGATAAAACTTTAAAATAAGTACATTGGTACCTCATCAATAATTGTCCAAAGGTGCAACCATTTCTCAAGTAAGTATACTTGTAAAATTATTTCTTCATATCTCCAAATTTTTATAGTGCTCATTAGCGTAATTTCTCTATAACCAACACATTGATAAGCTAAATCCAGCTAGACGGAACAACTGGACCAATTTCAGAAGGAAAGTTTTTTTGAGTGGTTTAAAAATGAAGCATGTACATTCATTAATATTGTAAATTAATATATGTGTCTTTATTTCAAATGACGTTGATGTTTGGTTTATCCATATGTTAAATAAATATTTTGCTGGGGCATTTGAAGCTACTGATGAGCTTTATTCATTGGCTATTGGTCCCGACAGTCGTGTATACTCGTATACTGGCTGTGTGGCGAACGGCGTTAAATTTATCACTATTAATCAGGATATTGGCCATAAAACACAGAATAGTGGCATTTGTGTTTCCTTTACTCATCTAGGAAAAAAATTAACTTTTATGGTATATTATTAGAGGTCCTTGAATTTCATTTTGTTTGTAAGGCGATAATGTTCAAGTGCAAATGGTTTGAAACTGAACCAAAGCACAGGAGAATGCAACAACATTATAATATTACAAGTATAAATATTAGTTCAGAATGGTACAAACATGAGCCATTCATTTTAGCATCACAAGCTGAAAATGTTTTATACTTGGATGATTTGAAGAACAATTCTAATTGGAAAGTGGTATACAAGGTTAGTCATCGTCATTTGTGGGATATTCCAAAAAAAGATGATGATATTCAGGAAGAAGTATATCAAGAAGATGATTCAGCAGTCCTTCGATTAACATGTGAGCAACCTGACATGGACTTAATAACATCTCGACGTACGGACACTGATGCTGAAATAGTTGCAATTCAAGAAAACATTAGAGGTCAAAGTGATGTCGGTCAAGATGAGTTTATATGCGAAGATGTTGAAGAGGACGACACACTAACTGATTATGACAGTGAGGGATCTATACATAGTTCTGATATGGAGGATGATGAAGACAATGAGCATATTAGTGATGACAGTGATTAATTTGGTAGTATTCATATTTTTTTTAACTTATTACAACTATATGTTCTTATATTTTCTTATTTATTAATTCTAGTTTGTATGTTTGTTTGCAGATATCTTCGAGAGATACTCTTGCTATCACAAATAACCTTACTTTCTTGCCCTCAACGGATTCTCTCTTTCCCGTATCCGAAGGATTTCATCCTCAGAAGGTTCAATCATGAAACTTTTACCCTTTCTACTAGAATGAGAGTCCATGAGAAAGAAAAGAAAGGAATAAAGAGGCAAAAGAGACTAACCTAAAATCAGAGAGAGAGAGAGCAGAAAGCTCGAGACTCAGAAGCGAAGAAAGCTTGAGACTTAGAGAGTGAAGAAACCTCAAGACTCAGAAAGCGAAAGAAGCACAGAAAAAGTATCAGAAGCGTGAAAGGCTTGGAATGTGATCTACGGTGGGGATTCTGGTGGTCTTGGCCTGCTCGGTGTTGCTTTCGGCTGTAACGTCGCTGCCTCAGCATGCACTAGTTGGTGTGCATAATTCGAGTGTGAAGAAGTTAAATATCGACATTGACGCGATGTTGAAGGCTGTCCGTGGGGGAGAGGAGGAGATTATGGCGAAGAAGGAAGAGGTGGAGAAGGGTATTGAGAGTTTGAAGGAGAAGGTGGACTGGTGTGATGGTAAGATTAGGAGGGAAGCAGCAAAGATCTTGAAGACTATAATGAAGGATAGGTAGGATTTTTGTCTTTCTCCTTGTTCTTAGTATTTCTCTATTTTTAGCATTTGTCTGTTTTTTTTGTTTTTGTTCATGTTCTAGAGCTTGATGCAAATTAGGGCTCTTTTGGTACAGCTTTAAAGCTAGGTTTCTTTCAGATTCCACTCTTCTGGCGTGCATTTTCCAAGGGCATCTTGGAAGGGGCCAAGAGCTGTACTAAAGGAGCTTAACTCGCATCAAGCTCTAAAACATGAACAAAAAAAAATGGACAAATACTAAAAATAGAGAAATACTAATTAAGAACAAGGAAAACAAAAATCCTACATGTAAGATCTTTGCTACCTCCCTCCTAATCTCACCATCACATCAGTCCACCTTCTCCTTCAAACTCTCAATACCCTTCTCCACCTCTCCCTTCTTGTCATCATCTCCTTCTCTCTCCCATGGATCTCAAAGTTCATAGCCTTCAACATCGCATAGTTGGTGCGCATAGTTCGAGTATGAAAAAGTTAAATATCGACATCGACGCGATGTTGAAGGCTGTCCGTGGGGGAGAGGAGGAGATAATGGCGAAAAAGGAGAGGTGAAGAAGGGTATTGAGAGTTTGAAGGAGAAGGTGGACTGGTGTGATGGTGAGATTAGGAGGGAAGCAGCAAAGATCTTGAAGACTATAATGAAGGACATGTAGGATTTTTTTTTTTCTCCTTGTTAGTATTTCTCTATTTTTAGCATTTGTCTGTTTTTTTTTTTGTTCATGTTCTAGAGCTTGATGCGAGTTAGGGCTCTTTTGGTACAGCTTTAAAGCTAGGTTTCTTTCAGATTCCACTCTTCTGGCGTGCATTTTCCAAGGGCATCTTGGAAGGGGCCAAGAGCTATACCAAAGGAGCCTAACTCGCATCAAGCTCTAGAACATGAACAAAAAAAAATAGACATACTAAAATAGAGAAATACTAATTAAGAACGAGGAAAACAAAAATCCTACATGTAAGATCTTTGCTGCCTCCCTCCTAATCTCACCATCACATCAGTCCACCTTCTCCTTCAAACTCTCAATACCCTTCTCCACCTCTCCCTTCTTCGTCATCATCTCCTTCTCTCTCTCATGGATCGCAAAGTTCATAGCCTTCAACATCGCGTCGATGTCAATATTTAACTTCTCCACACTTAAACTTATGCGCACCAAGTCATGCACGGCGAGGCAGCGACTTTACAGCCGCAAGCAGCACCGAGTAGGCATGACCACCAGAATTCCCACCATGTAGACTACATTCCAAGCCTTCCTCCACTTCTTAATTTGTCGATCCGATCGAGCCTCTTCTTAAGCTCGTGCTTAATTCCTTTGGCGCAGCGCGGACCGCAGCGATTTGAGCTCGATCATCAAGGTCCGGCCCAGCGAAAGGGTCACCCACAGCCCTATTGGTTATCTCAAAACGATCTTGAGATGTATGCAAAAGCGAGACAAGGATCAAATCGCATATCTTAAAAATTTATTTAGCGATCTATATTCATATTAATTTAATAATAAAAATAATAAGAAGATTAAGAAATTAACCTTTTATCGAATATTTTGAACTCCGTCAACACCAAATCTTTTTTATCAATCTTTCCAGATGTTCTCCAAATTATTATGAACACGAACGAGGGGACGTTTTTGATTTTGAGTTGAGATCACACAACTAAGTTTTTTATTCACTTTGTATTCTCAACTCATAAGATAAAGCGAAGATGAAGAAGAAATCTCTATGTGGTTGATGACCATCAACCTTCGTTATTTTTATTTAGAATCTTATATTTTAAGAGAATAATAACTGCCATCCTTTTTAATTAATTAATTAATTAATTAAAAATTAAAGATAACATCCATGGAGACTACTTTAACGTATCCATTATTTTTCTCTCGTGAATCTTATATTCTAAGAGAATAATAACTACCATTCTTTTAATTAATTAATTAAAAATTAAAGATAACTTTAAACTCTTCAAGATTATTTTAACGTATATCTATCAACAATCAATTGTTGATTTATTTTGATATATTTATCGTGGGATGAAATAGGATCCCATATATTTCTTCAACAACAAAATAACTTTCACATGGACTCTCTTTGTGGAACATGCCTACGATGTATTTTCTAGCACACCGTATATTTTTTATTTTAAATAATTTTAAATTTATTTTTAAATAATCATATTATTCAAAAATAGAAATTAATCCAATTAATTTTGTGTGTAAACTAATTTAGAATTTTTAATTCAAGAATAATAACTCAATCCAACGTATCATAAAGTTTACATAATTTAATGAAGCCAAGAGGAACTATGGACATTATAATTTTAAGCTTCAATAATTTTGATATTCAATTAACACCTTAATTAAAATATTAAAATTATTAATTTCAAATTACTCCACTAAAAATTTGAAACTGCACTCTAAAAATTATAAAATTAATTATATTCAAAAAGATTTGAATTGTCCATTGATATAGTCACTACATATAAATCAATCCTTCATAAATGGTTCATAATTAAAGTTAGGCATTTTTTATTAACCTCTTTAATTATATCTTTATCATTGATTTTATAATGAATAATATATTTATGATCCAATCATAAATTGAGCGCTCTTATTATTCAAGCCCCAAATCAAACCGTCCATCTGACTTCTTAATGAATGAGTGGATTTCATCTTGTTTATTAATATTTTTGGCTACTTATGTTATTATATTTCCAATACGCCAAGTATTTGACACTATGTTTCTATGTCATTACCCAGCATGTCAAAAATATATAATATAAATAGGAATTTATTAATTACTTAGAATTAAGATTGATTCATATATGACCATCATTGATTAATTTTGAATGCTCTATTTTAACAACAAAATTTATTAGATATTCATCATTAATCACGTTCCAGTCCTATATAATCAAATTATATAAAGTGCTTTCATTCCAATAATCTCATTATCAACAATCCGAATAAGATCGTTTCATTCAGAATGTAATGAACCACGCTATTAATTTTAAATTAAAGACCCCAACTTTAATTTATAATTACGGATAAATTTAGATTATTTTACTTTAAATATTATTCTTTGTATATAACACTTATATACAATATTTAAAGTCACATTTAAATAATCTAGGAATTTTTGATATTTATAAAGCATGAAAACATGCATGCAAACATAATATTAAGAAATTTCTCAAACTATTCATTAAAATAATAAATGTCATTTATTTATGGGCACATATCCCAACAATCTTTCACTTGCCCTAAAGCAAATGAGACATGTCTCTAAGTCCCATCCCTTCAAGATGCCGCTTAAAACCCTGAGCCGGTAATGTCTTAGTTAACGGATTAGCTATATTGTTCGCAGATGCGATCTTGTCAATCGAAATGTCTCCTCTACTGATAATCTCTCTTAGAAGGTAAAATTTTCTCTCTATATGCTTTCCATTACAGTGGTTTATGGTTCCTTGGCATTAGCTACTGCTCCACTGTTATCACAGTAGAGTCTAACTGGTTCATGTATATCTGAAATAACTTCTAGATCTTTTAAGAATTTTCGAAGCTAGACTGCATCTTTAGTTGCTTCACAAGTTGCTACATATTCAGCCTTCATAGTTGAGTCAGCAATGCAGGTTTGCTTGACGCTTCTCCATATAATGGCTCCTCCTTCCAAAGTGAACATAGCTTCAGAGATAGACTTTCGAGAGTCTCTATCTGATTGAAAATCAGAATCTATATTTCCAACAGGAATCAAATTCCTATCAGAATATACTAGCATATAGTTTCTCGTTTTTCTCAGATATTTAAGAATATGCTTAACCGTAACCCAGTGATCCAATCCTGAGTTTGATTGGTATCGGCTAACCACTCCCACTGCAAAGCATATGTCGGGTCTTGTATATAACATTGCATGCATCAAACTACCAACTGCCGAAGCATAGGAAATGCATCTCATATCTTCCTCCTCTTGCGTTTTTTAGGATACTGCTCTTTAGAAAGATGAACTCCATATCGAGTAGGTAAATTACCATTCTTAGAGTTTTTCATCGTAAATCTGACAAGCATTTTATCAATATATGATGCCTGAGACAACACCAAAAGCCTATTCTTGGGGATCTCGTATAATTTGGATGCCAAGAATGTAGCTTGCTTCTCCTAAATTCATTTGGAATTGGCTGGCTAGCTAGTTCTTTACTTTGAATAAAGATCCTACATCATTCTCAATGAGTAAAATGTCATCCACATAAAGAACTAAGAAGACCACTTTATTTCCTTCCATTTGCTTATAGACATAAGGTTCACCTAAATTTTGTTCAAAACCATAAAATTTTATGGCTTCATCAAATCTGATGTTCTAAGATCTAGAACCTTGCTTAAGCCCATAAATAGACCTTTGCAATTTGCAGACTTTCTGCTCTTGGCCTTTAACCACAAAACCCTCTGGTTGGACTATATGAATAGTCTCTTCAAGGTGACCGTTCAAAAATGCCGTCTTGACATCCATTCGCCATATCTCATAATCATAATGAGCAGCAATGGACAAGAGAATCCGAATGGATTTTAGCATGGCTACTGATGAAAAAGTATCTTTATAGTCTACTCCTTCCTTTTGGGTAAAACCCTTTGCCACCAACCTAACCTTGAAAGTCTTTACTTTCCCATCGGCTCCTCTTTTTCTCTTATAGATCCATTTGTATCCAATAGGCTTAACATCTTCTGGTAGATCTACAAGCTCCCAGACTGATTTATAGTACATTGATTCCATTTCGAGTTTCATGGCTTCCTGTCATATCTCTTGATCAACATCCTCCTTTGCCATCTTGTATGTCAATGAATCATCATCATTGCCATCGGTGACTGCAACTTGTGCTTCTCCATCTTGACGATAGAGGATGTGTAATCTTATTTTCCTCCCACTACGTCGTGGTGGCGGTGGTATTTAATCTTGAGTAGTGGTCTCAACTTTTTATCGTTCAACAACTTTTGTTGTGTGGGGCTGATCTTATCAGCTAGCAACTTTTCTAGAACTACTTTACTTCTGGGTTTGAATTCTGTCATATAATTATACTCGAGAAACATAGCATTTGTCGACACAAATACTTTGTTATCTTGAGCACTATAAAACAGACCTTCTCTCGTTTCCTTAGGGTACCCAACAAACATGCATACTTCTAAACGAGGTTTCAACTTTCCAGCCTTTCCCTTCAGCACATGGGCTGGACACCCCCATATGCGGATGTGTCTTAAACTAGGTTTGCGATCGTTCCATAACCCTAAGGGAGTCTTAGGGATTGACTTAGATAGAACCAAGTTTAG
Source organism: Calamus simplicifolius (assembly GCA_900491605.1). Taxonomy (NCBI): domain Eukaryota; kingdom Viridiplantae; phylum Streptophyta; class Magnoliopsida; order Arecales; family Arecaceae; genus Calamus; species Calamus simplicifolius. The sequence continues at coordinate 182,694 of UESW01002262.1, forward strand.
AATATATATAGCTATTTGTAATGCATATCCCCAAAATGAGGTAGGCAAAGAAGAATAGCTTAACATTGATCTTATCATATCAAGTAAAGTGCGATTTCTTCTTTCAGCTACATAATTTTGCTATGGTGTCGTGGGTGCCGTGAGCTGTGATAATATTCCATTCTCAATCAAGTGATCCTTAAATTCATAATTAGGTACTCTCCTTCTCGATCAGATCGAAGAGTTTTGATTAATTTACTGAGTTATTTTTCTATTTCAGCATAAAATTCTTTGAACTTTTCAAAGGCCTTGGATTTTTTTTGCATCAGGTCTGCATATCCATATCTTGAATAATCATCAATGAATGTGATGAAATATTTATAACCCCTCTAGCTTTGACATTCAAAGGCCCACATACATCAGTATGTATGAACTTAAAGGTTTTTTGCTCTTTCACCTTTTACTAAAAAATATCTTTTGGTCATTTTTTCTTCTAGATAGGATTCACAGACTGGTAGAGTGCCAACTCGTAGCTCTCTTAAAGGACCATCCTTCACTAGTCTTTATATTCTGTCTATATTAATGTGATCAAGCCTCAAATGACATAAATACGTGTCATTGTCGTTATTCACAACTTTTCTTCTTTTAGAAGTTGGTTCAACGACTTTAAACATTTCAATTTGAAGCAAGTTGTTGGAAATTGGTTTAACAAAATATAAACCATTTTCAACGTACCCAGAACAAATATTTATTCCATTCTTATAAATTGAAACAGAGTCAATACTAAAAGAAACAAAAATAAATTATTCATGCAACTTTGACACCGAAATCAAATTCTATTTGAAATCTAAAATATAATAAATATTATTCAAAAGCAAATATTTATTATTAGCAAACGATAGTCGAACTATCCCTACTGTTGTCGCTGATACCTTTTTCACATTGCCTACTCTCATCGTGAAATCTTCCACTTGAAGATCCCAAGCAGACTCAAGCATCTGCAAAGAAATACAAACATGCAAACATGGTTAGATGCTTCTGAATCAATAATCCAGCTTGAGAAATTATTCTCAACTAAGCATATTTTCATGACTAGTAAATCTAATTTACTTTTTTTCTTTTTTTGTTTTAGCTCATCAAGATACTTTTTAAAGTTCTTTTTCCAATGGCCATCTTGATGATAGTGGAAACACTTTCCTTTAGGTTTAGGCTGAGCAGCCTTTCCCTTCTTCTGGATCTTCTTCTTGTTGTCCTTTTGCTTTCCCACATTCTTCTTTTTTTTTTTTTTTTGAAGAGTAAGGATTTTCATTAGCTGTGTTGGCTTCAGCAACATTTGCCTTGCCTCCCTTGTCATCTATAAGAGTCTCATAAATTTGAAGCTCATTCAGGAGTTCAGTCAGATTACACTTCTTATGATTCATAATGTAATTAGTCTTAAATAGAAGAAAAACGAAAGATAGTGTCTCCAAGATTATGCCAACCTGAATCTTTTCATCAATTTTAGCTCCATTGATTTCAGCCTCATTGAAATGATTGACCATTTTGCGGACGTGCTCACGAATAGAAGAACCATTCTTTATTTTGCCATTCATAACTGCTTTTATAGCTTCGTAGCGAGCCTGATCAGATGGTCGTCCAAACATCAGATGGGTGAGTGCTTGCAATCGGTTGTCCGGTCGGCGCGGAGGCTCGGGCCTCCTGGGTTGAACCTTAACAAATTCGGGGCGGGCCTACTTCTTGCTGGAACCCCCATTCACCTTGCACCGAGAAGAGTCGGCCTCGTCGGCATGGATGTACTTCTGTGCCCAGCTCAGTAACTCAGCATAGGAACCGGGAGGCTTCTTGTCGAGGAACTAGGCGAGGCGGGATGGGCGGAGCCCTCGCTTTAAGGCCAGAATAGCCACCGAGTCTTCGAGATTATAGACTTCGAGCACGGCCTTCTTGAACCAGGCTATGAAGTCCCTTAACGACTCACCGCTTCTCTGCGGAACGGTGAACAAACTGTTAGCCACCCGTGGGATCTTTCGGCACGCATCAAAATGCGCTAGAAAGGCCCTCTCCAGTTGCCAGAAGGAGTTGATGTTGTACGGCGGCAAGCGAGAGTACTAAGCACGGGCAGCCTTCCGAAGGGTGGCGGGAAAGGCGATGTAGAGAAGGGAGTCGGTCGCCCCTTGACTTGTATGAGGACCTTATAGCTCTCTAGATGGTCCAGGAGGTCGGTGGTACCATCGTATGGGTCTAGTTATGGAAGGCAGAACCGGGTCAAGATCGTTTCCTTCATGATGTGGCGGAACAGCAGAGGATGACTGTCATAATCCATCTCCGATGGGTTGGTGATCCTGCGGCTGAGCTCCTCCAGTCGTTGGTTATGCTCATCTAGCCATCGCTCGGCCTGGCGAGCGATTCGGCCATCGAAGGACCCCTCCCTCAGAGATCCCTAGGATGGGGAGGGGTGGCGCCGAGGTGGACGCATGAGCTTCGTGTCCTTCCCATGTCGCCGCTTGCGAGAAGCATTGGCGTGGCGAGAAAGAGATCGGGGCCTCTTGAGGCCTTCCGGCGGTGATGCTTGGGTGAGGCGTAGCGACGACGGGTCTCCAGGAGACGAGATCTCCTGCAGATGGACTGTTGACTGGGCTGGACCATCTCCGGGACCGACGAGGGCTGTTCCAGGTGCTGCTGCGGGCCGCCGGCTATTGTTGCAACACCTAAACTGCCGCCACAAGCGATTGGACTTGCATGGTTAGGGCAGCGATTCGATCATCCTAGGGTGATGGTGGTGGCTGTGCAGGAACGCCGGCCTAAGGAGCGAGGGGACCGGTCTCCAGCTGTTCAGCTCCCTGGCGTGCCCTTCGGCGTAGTTGGTGAAAACCTCCTGTGCGCGCGTCACCATCATCTTCTTGCTTGTTTAGGGGAAAAGAGGGATCTATAGCTATCTGGTTTGAAGCGTTCTACCTCTTCTTCCCCCCTTCCTGGCGCGCCAATCTGTTGCCGCCAAATCGTGTTCCTAGGACGTCGGGTAATGGAGAGCATCCTCCTCAATGGAGTTCCTGCAAGAAAGTCCCCGGGGACCAGTTTCACCGGTGGGGATCCTCGATGCTCAAGTAAGCAATTCGGGAACAGTTAAGAAAGAGCTAATGGAATTAGCTAGAGAACTTGAGTTCAGATCCTTTTCCTTGCTGTGAGTGAAGGTTCTTATACCTGTTCGGAGATCCCTCTTTCCTGCTTTTGGAAGGTGGTTGATTCTGAGACATTGTTGTTTGATAGTAGACAGGCGACAAGGCTGACAAAGACGAGTCACAACCAACACTGAGCATGTCAGAGGTGTCCCACCCTGTCAGTCCTCTGCCAGGCACGGTGCCATAGATGGTAGGTGGGCCTGATCGCATCAGGCGTGTGCCATAATGGGTAGTGGCCACACGCGGTTGTATATGGTTAGTAGGCCACGTGACAACTGTAGATGGTTAGTGCGCCACGTGTCAACTGCAGATGATTAGGCCGGTCGAGCAGGAGCCCTCTTGGATGGATGCCTACATCCGATACTTGACCGATGGCGCCATCCCTGAAGACCTGGCTGAGGCCAGACTGCTAAGGCGACGGGCCCCGAAGTTCCTGATGATGGATGGGAAGCTCTACCGAAGATCATTCTCATACCGATCTTCAAGTGCGTCGGGCCTACTGAAGCTATTACATCCTGCGAGAAATACTCGGTCCTCAAGTGCGTCGGGCCTCCTGAAGCTGATTACATCCTGCGAGAAATCCATGAGAGCATCTGCGGGAGTCATCTGGGGGCAGAGCCCTGGCGTACAAGGCCCTACGGCAGGGGTATTATTGGCTGACCATGAGGGAGGACGCGATCGAGCTTGTCAAGAAGTGTGATAGCTGCCAGCGCCATGCCAACATCCAGCGGCAGCCGACATCTCAGCTGACCCCTTTGGTGGCATCTTGGCCCTTCGCCCAGTGGGGGATGGACATTTTGGGGCCATTCCCTCCTGCCTCCGGCCAGCGTAAGTTTCTGCTAGTGGCTGTCGACCACTTCACAAATGGATCGAGGGCAAGGTGAGGGTTTTCTTCTCGAAGTCTATAATATGTCGGTTCGGGCTACCGCATAATCTGGTCACCGACAATGGTCGGTAGTTCGACAACGCACCCTTCCGAGGATCTGCGCCGAGCTCGGCATCCATCACCGATTCACCTCCGTAGGGCATCCACAAACCAACGGAGCGGCCGAGGTGACTAACCACATCATTCTCAAGGACTGAGAGCCCGGCTAGATGACTGCAAAGGACGATGGGTGGAGGAGCTCCACAATGTGCTATGGGCCTACCACACGACGCCACGGGCCCCCACCGAAGAGACTCCTTTAGCCTCGTCTTCAGATCCGAAGCAGTCATTCCTGTAGAGATCGGTGCCCCGAGCCCTAGAGTGGAAGCCTACAACGAGGAAGACAACCGAAACCAGCTGCGGGCCAACCTCGACCTGGTGGAAGAGGTACGGGACCGAGCACTCCGAATAGCAGCCTACCGACAGCGAGCGGCTAGATATTACAACGCTCGCGTCCGTCCAAGGACCTTCTTGCTGGGGGACCTCGTCCTTCGCCGAGCCAAAATCTCGAAACTGAAGGAAGGGGGCAAGCTAGCACTGAACTGGAAAGGACCCTACCGGATCACCGAGGTACTCCGCCACGGAGCGTACAAAATAGAAGAGCTGGACGGAAAGTCACTCCCGCGGACGTGGAACGCTGACAACCTCCGTCAGTATTTTCAGTAGCATACTCTTTCTTTACAAGAAATTTCATGAATGTATTCTCTTGGGGCTCTCGCCCCGCACTTGAAACTAATAAACAGAGGTTTAAGCATCTCAACTTCTCGATAAAAAGCCCAATGTACTATTGGCATCGAAGACCCAATGTACCATCGTATTCAAAAAGCCCGAGACCAGGCTCGGCATGGAAAGCCCAATGTACCACTGGTAGACCGATGTACCATCGGCTCTCGATAAAAAAGCCAATGTACCATTGGCATTAAGACCCGATGTACCATATGATTCAAAAAAGCCCGAGTCCAGGCTCGGCATGGAAAGCCCAGTGTACCACTGGCAGACTAATGTACCATCGGCTCTCGATAAAAAAGCCCAATGTACCATTAGCATCGAAGACCCGATATACCATCGGATTCAAAAAAGTCCGAGGCCAGGCTCGGCATGGAAAGCCCAGTGTACCACTGGCAGACCGATGTACCATCGGCTCTCGATAAAAAAGCCCAATGTACCATTGGCATCGAAGACCCGATGTACCATCGGATTCAAAAAAGTCCGAGTCCAGGCTCGCCATGAAAAGCCTAGTGTACCACTGGCAGACCGATGTACCATCGGCTCTCGACAAAAAAGCCCAATGTACCATTGGCATCGAAGACCCGATGTACCATCGGATTCAAAAAAGCTCGAGGCTAGGCTCGGCATGGAAAGCCCAGTGTACCACTGGCAGACCGATGTACCATCGGCTCTTGACAAAAAAGCCCAATGTACCATTGGCATCGAAGACCCGATGTATCATCAGATTCAAAAAAGCTCGAGGCCAGGCTCGGCATAGAAAGCCCAGTGTACCACTGGCAAACTGATGTACCATTGGCTCTGTTGACCCAATTATTGATTTTGATGATTAATAAAGAAATTGAGTATATTTATTGTGTTACTGATGAATTTAACAAGTGTTTCAGGGCTTAAAAATATTTGTTTAATCAAAAGGCATTTAGAAATGTACTTTGAATCAAGTGCCAAAGGTAAGTTTCAAAATTTAGAACCTGGAGTCGATACCTAGAAAGCCTGGAGCCGACCCCATGGCCAATCAAATATCTTTCTGATTTTTTGATACGGTCCGGAGCCGACACCAAGAGTTTCGGAGCCGACACCCAGAGTTTCAGAATCAACACTTACAGTGTATGGAGCCGACTCTAACACGGGGACAGAACGTATGATTTTGACTACATTGGAGCCGACACTTACAGTCTTTTGGAGTCGATACCTGACCATGGCAAGCCGACACTTAACTTTTTTGGAGCCGACTCCTCGATGAACTCAAAATTTTCTATTTTTAGATACACGACTTGGAGCCGACACCTGAAAAGTTGGAGCCGACTCCAACCTGTCAGAAATGAATTTTAAAATGCCAGATCAGCTCAAACGGTAATATTTTCTTTTCACCTAACTTCTAACGGATATATTTTGTTTGGAAAAACTTTTCAGGTACATTCCAACGGCTAGTTTTCTTACCAAAAATGGATTAAAGGAAATCTATAAAAAGGGAGAAAAAGCTCATTTTGAAGATAACGAAAAACTCGGAGTGATTGCAAATCAAAAAATCCGAGAAGTCTTGAGTCTGAAATCAAAGATAAAAGTATCCAAGTTCAAATCCGTTCACTCCAAAAAGCTCAAAGAGAAATCCAAGGCGTTCAACTTGAAAAAATCGAAGGATTTTCCAAAAGAAGAAAAAGCTCTGTTTTGGTATGATTTTCCAATTTCTCATCTGCAACATCTGTGAAGAATCAAAGCTGAGGCCTGATTCAACATCTCCAAAGAGAAGAGGAAAAAAGAAAAGAAGAAAAGCTCAAATCCAATCTACTTCAAACATGTTTTTCTAAACTTTTTATTACTTTGAATATTTGCTCATTTGAGGAGCTATTTGTCAATATAAACATTATTCTTTCTTGTATTTACTAGTTCAATCAAGGGGATTGAATTAGTGGAGGTAGTATACCTCGGGGCAAGCTAGATTAGCTTGTGTTTGGGTTTTGTGCTGGTGAGCCCGAGAAAAACAAGCTGGGTTCGTTGTACACCCGGAAAATAATAAGTTTTGAGTTGTGATTTTGTAAAACAACTCGACTGTAATCTAGTTGATTATAGTGTGGACCCAAGTGGAACTTGGGAGTGGACGTAGGTATTGGGTACACCGAACCACTATAAAATCATTGTGTTTGCCGTGCCTTAATTGTCTCTATCTCTATCTTTTCATTTCTGATTGAAATCTATTCTGCACTTAATTATTTCAAAGTCAATAGTTTTAAATAGGTTAAATTTTTTAGAACCCAATTCACCCCCCCTCTTGGGTTATCATCTGGGCCAACAATTGGTATCAGAGCAAGTGCTCATTTGAATTTGATCCAACGATCAAGAGCTAAAGATCCAAATGGCAGCTCAAGCTGGATCTTCATTTGCTGAAGGTCATTCTACAAATAGACCTCCTTTGTTTAATGGTTCCAACTATTCATATTGGAAAGCAAGAATGAGAATATTCATTCAAGCTTCAGATTATGAATTGTGGAGTGTCATAATTAATGAACCTAGCACACCCACACACGTAATTGATGGTTCTATTGTTCCTAAGCCGAAAAGGGATTGGAATGAGAATGATAGGAAAATGGCGCAGCTCAATGCTAAAGCCATGAATGTTTTATATTGTTAATTAGATGCTAATGAATTTAATCGTATCTCTACATGTAATTCCGCAAAAGAGATATAGGATAGATTAGAGGTTACCCATGAGGGTACAAATCAAGTTAAAGAATCTAAGATAAATATTCTTGTTCATAAGTATGAATTATTTAGCATAGAACAAACTGAAAGTATAGCATGCATGTATACTAGATTCACTGACATTGTAAATGGTCTGAAAAGTCTTGGTAAGACTTATACTAATTCTGAACTTGTTCGTAAAATTCTTAGATCACTTCCAAGATCAAGGGAAGCAAAGGTAACTGACATCCAAGAAGCCAAGGATCTCAACACCTTACCTTTGGAGGAGCTACTTGGATCTCTAATGACTCATGAGTTAACAATGAAGCAGCACATAGAGGAAGATGTTAAAAAGAAAAAGACCATAGCTCTTAAGGTTGCAGAAAGTGAGGAGAGCTGCAGTGATAATGATGAAGATGATGATGAGATAGCTCTTCTTGCTAGGAAGTTCAAAAAATTCATGAGAAGAAGGAAACCCTTTCATAAAAGAAAATCTGGAATTAAGATGGAAGGAGAAAAGAAAAAGAAAAGGAGAAGGACAAAGACAAAGAGAAAGACCCCCTAATTTGCTATGAGTGTAAGAAACCAGGGCACTTTAGATATGATTGTCCTCAACTAAAGAAAGCCTACAAGAAGAAGAAGAAAGCCTATGTAGCAATCTGGAGTGACAGCGATGAATCCTCTTCAAAGGAAGATCAAAAAGAAGTTGCAAACATTTGTTTTATGGCGAACGACAACAACGAGGTAAGTTCTGAAAACCCTTGTGATGATTTGTATTTGATGAATTGTTTGAAGCTTTTAATGAACTAGTTGATGATTTTAAAGCTTTGAAAAAGATATACAAGTTTTTGAAAAATGATAACTCAATTCTCATTAAAGAAAAGGATAATCTTACTCATGAGATTGAGATGCTGAAATCTGAAAATAATAATTTGACAAAAGAGAGAGAATCAATTTCCAATGAAAATGATAGACTAACGAAGGAAGTTGATAAGTATTAGAATATTGTTGATAAATTCACATATAGTTCTGAAAAACTTAACTTATTATTGAGTAATCAAAGAGCTATATTTGATAAGGCTGGATTAGGATATAGGCCTAACATAAAACAAAAGTTTGTCAAAAACTTTTTTAGAAGAGAACAAAATAAAGATGATGTTACATGTCATTATTGTAACAAGAAAGGCCACAAATCCTATGAATGTAATGCAAGAAACAGTAACAAAAATTTAAATAGTAAAGGAAAGAAAATATGGGTTCCCAAATGAACAATCTTTTATGCTACTAACCATGAAGGACCCAAGAAGGCTTGGGTACCTAAATATAAGACTTGATCATTTTTGCAGGAGTGTCTTGCGGCCAAAAATTTAAAGCGAAAGTGGTATCTCGATAGTGGCTACTTAAGACACATGACGGGTGACAAGGATCAATTCATCACCCTTGAAAGCAAAAGAGGAGGAGTTGTTACGTTTGGTGATAATGGCAAAGGCCAAATCATGGGGTTTGGTAATATTCAAATAACTCCCTCCACATATATTGAAAATGTCTTATATGTCAATGGTTTAAAATATAATTTAATTAGTATTAGTCAATTATGTGATAAAGGTTTTAAAGTATCATTTGAAACATCCATCTGCACTGTTTCTAATCCCATTGATAATAGCAATGTTTTTACTGGAAATAGAAATGGCAATGTATACTTGATTAATTTAGACAATTTGTCTATTAGTAATCATTGCTTAGTTGCTAATAATGCTAATATGAATGAGATTGGTTGGTTATGGCATCGTAGATCAGGTCATGCAAGCACACACCTAATTTCAAAATTAATTAAATTGGATTTAGTAAAAGGTCTTCCACAACTAGATTTTGAAAATGGTAAAATTTGCGATGCATGTCAATTTGAAAACAAACTAGAAACTCTTTCAAAACTAAAAATATTGTTTCCACTTCTAGGCCACTTGAACTACTTTTACATGGATCTTTTTGGACCTACTAGAACCATTAGTCTAGGAGGAAAGAAATATGGTCTTATGATTGTAGATGATTATTCTAGATACACTTGGGTATTATTTTTAGCTCATAAAGATGAGACCTTTCCATTATTTTTAAAATTCTTTAAGAAGGTCACAAATGAAAAAACAACACCATAGTGTCTCTTAGAAGTGATCATGGCACTGAATTTGAAAATCATTTATTTGAAAACTTTTGCATTGAAAATGACATTCATCATAATTTTTCAGCACCTAGAACCCCACAACAAAATAGAGTTGTAGAAAGAAAAAATAGAACTTTAGAAGACATGGCCCGTACCATGCTATGTGAAAGCAACCTACCAAAATACTTTTGGGCGGAAGCTATAAACACGGCATGTTACATTCTTAATAGAGCTTTAATTAGGCCAATCATTAAGAAAACTCCTTATGAACTATGGAAAAATAGAAAACCAAACATAAGTTACTTTCATGCATTTGGTTGTTAATGTTTCATTCATAATAATGGTAAAGATAATCTAGGAAAATGTGATACAAAATCTGAGCATTTTCTTAGGATATTCAACATCTAGTAAAGCCTATAGAGTGTTTAACAAGAGAAATTTAATTGTAGAAGAATCTATTCATGTAATTTTTAATGAATCTTTAGCATCGAGTTCAGAAAAGATTGATGATGAGGAAGATACAAACATATTAGAAAGAGACATTGAAAAATTGAATATAGATGTATCTTCATATCATGAACAAAGAGCTAAAGATAATGATTCTCCTAGTGTTGATGTTGTTGATGCAAATCATAATGATGTAGATCTTCCTAAAGATTGGAGATATGCCTATGGTCATTCAAAAGAATTAATTATAGGTGATCCATCTCAAGGAGTAAAAAATAGATCATCAATGAGAAACATCAATAATCATCTTGCATTTGTATCTCAAATTGAACCTAAAACTATTGAAGAGGCTGAAAAAGATAATTATTGGATGTTAGCTATGCAAGAGGAATTAAATCAATTTACTAGAAATAATGTCTGGACACTAGTAGATAGACCTAAAGATCATTCTGTTATAAGATCAAAATGGGTATTTAGAAATAAATTTGATGAAAATGGCATAGTAATTAGAAACAAAGCCAGATTAGTCACAAAAGGATATAATCAAGAAGAAGGAATTGATTTTGATGAAACTTTTGCACCTTTAGCTAGATTAGAAGCAATTAGATTATTACTCGCTTTTGCATGTCATATGCATATCAATTTATTTCAAATTGATGTTAAAAGTGTATTTTTAAATGGATTTATAAATGAGGAAGTTTTTTTGAAAACCACATGGTTTTGAAGATCATGAATTTCCAAATCATGTTTTTAAATTGTATAAAGCACTATATGGTTTAAAACAAACACCTAGAGCTTGGTATGAAAGATTAAGTAAATTTTTAACTGAAAATGATTTTACAAGAGGAAATGTTGATAAAACTCTATTTTTGAAAAGAAAAGACAAGGATTTATTAGTAGTACAAATATATGTTGATGATATCGTATTCGGTGCTACTAACAATCTTTTGTGTCAAGAATTTGCTAAGTTAATGCAGGGTGAATTTACTAACAATCTTTTGTATCAAGAAAAATGTCCGGTATGCAACGTGCCTAGGTACCAAGTGGTTGGAAACAAAGGTAAAAAGATACCTTATAAAGTTATGCGGTATTTTCTAAAGTTATGGTATTTTCCACTCACACCTCGTTTGAAACGTCTATATGCCTCAAGACATACAGCTGAAGATATGAGGTAGCATTATGATAAGCGACCGATCACAGATGGGGTGTTACGACATCCAACAGATGGAGAAGCATGGAAAGATTTTGATCAAAAGTATCCTAATTTTGCCATTGAACCAAAAATGTAAGGTTAGGTCTTGCTTCTTATGGATTCAATCAATTTGGGAACATGAGTAATGCATACAGTATGTGGCCCGTCATTTTAGTACCTTATAACTTGCCTTCATGAAAATATATGAAAAAGACATTTTTTATGATGTCGTTACTTATCACTGGTCCTAAATCTCCAGAAAGGGATATGGATATATTTTTAAGGCCAATAGTGGATGAACTTAAACATTTATGGACCGAAGGTATTGATGTATATGATGCATATACGAAAGAGAGTTTTCGAATGCATGTAGCTGTTTTATGGACTATAAATAATTTTCAGCATACTCATTATTATTTGGTTGGAGCATAAAGGGTTATAAGGCATGTCCAGTTTGTAATGAGCAAACCTCATCCAAAAAGCTAAAGACAAGATTTGCTATATGGGACATCACCGTTACTTGCCTATTGATCACAAGTAGCGAAATAGTAGACTCCATGATGGAAGTAGAGAGCATGGAGTCAAACCAAAAATGTTGACCAGTGAAGAAATTTTAATGCAATTAGAATACATAGCTGCTGAAAAGTCCGGAAAGTATCCAAGCAATAAACATCGAAAGCGAAAGCGTGCACCAAATGAGTTGAATTGATATAAAAGAGCATTTTCTTCGAGTTGGAGTATTGGTCATCATTAAAATTGAGACATAATTTAGATATAATGCATATTGAGAAGAATATTTGTGACAATGTTGTGGGAACTTTATTAAGCATCGAATGTAAGACAAAAGACACATATAAAGCAAGAGAGGACCTGGCTTCAATGGGGATCCGATGGGAGTTGTGGCTATAAACTCAAGGTAATAGAGTTTATAAGTCTTCTTCATCTTACACATTTACATTAGATGAAAGAAGACAATTCTATAAGTGGCTAAAATCTGTGAAGGTGCTCTATGGATATTTTTTCAATATTACAAGGTGCATAAATGAAGGTGATGGAAAGATGCAGCCCGCCGAGTCTCCAAGCCCGTCGAGTCTCGATGGATATTTTTTCAATATTCTTGGTCGGTCCTTCTTGGCCTCGGCGTCTCCAAGCCCGCCGAGTCGGCCCCGACCATTCCTGGTCGGTCCCTCTCGGCCCCGGCGTCTCCAAGCCCACCGAGTTGGCCCCGACCATTCCTGGTCGGCCCATCTCGGCCCCGGCGTCTCCAAGCCCGCCGAGTCGGCCCCGACCATTCCTGGTCGGCCCCTCTCGGCCTCGGCGTCTCCAAGCCCGCCGAGTCGGCCCCGACCATTCCTGGTCGGTCCCTCTCGGCCCCGGCGTCTCCAAGCCCGCCGAGTCGGCCCCGATCATTCCTGATCGGCCCCTCTCGGCCCTGACGTCTCCAAGCTTGCCGAGTCGGCCCCGACCATTCATGGTCGGCTCTTCTCGGCCCTGGCGTCTCCAAGCTCGCCGAGTCGGCCCCGACCATTCCTAGTTGGCCCTTCTCAGCCCCGGCGTCTCCAAGTCTACCGAGTCGGCCCCGACCATTCCTGGTCGGCTCTTCTCGCCCCCGGCGTCTCCAAGCCCACCGAGTCGGCCTCGACCATTCCTGGTCGGCCCCGCCCCGGCATGTCCTAGTCGGCGAAGCTGGCCCCGGCCACCCCTGGCCGACCCAGATAAGCCTCGGCTCTCCCGGGAGAGTCGAGACTTCCCGGTTTCCTCCAAATCTGCCCAAACACGGCCCTGGTAGCTCGGGAAGCTACCTCTCTGACCCACGCCGCTTGATAACGCCAGATCCAACTACCCACTAGCCACGCTGCTGATGGGACTGGACCCAACTACCCAATAGCCCCGCTGGCTGATGGGACTTAGCCCACCAACCGCCGTTTTCTCCCTTTCCGATAAGACAGGACCCACCAACCAACGCAAATTCACGCAACTCCCAAGAACTCGGACATTCCTTCTTCACGGAATCCCATGTGATCATGCCAGGGTCAACCCCTATAAAAAGGTGAATCCACTCAATAAACAGGTATGTGCGATAACCCCAAAAAATCTCTATCCTAAGGCCCAGAGAGGAATCCCTCCTCCTCGGGAGCACCTTTTCATCTAAAAAGAGCTCATTCGAGCTCCTCTTCTGCTGTGACCTCAATTGCTAACTTGGGCGTCGAAGGGTCTTACCGGAGAATCCTCTCCGGTCCTGGGACTTCTTTGTAGGCAACCTGATGAAGCGAAGGTTTGAGAATCAGTCCGTTCCCGACGTTCAGGACCAGTGATTGGGCGTCATCAGTTATATTTTATTTATAACGATGAAATAAAAATTAAATTTATCATAATAACTAGTTATAACGGTGAAATATAGTTTCATCACCATGATATATTAGGATTTTTTTTTATTTTCGGTTTGTTACGATGAAATACAGTTTCACCGTAATAAAGATACGATGAAATTTATTTTTCATCGTAATAGGTACCGTGATATATTAAGATTTTTTTTTTTTTTTCAATTTATTACGGTGAAATACAGTTTCGTTGTAATAAAGAGACCTATTACGATGAAATTATTTTTTGTCGTAATAGCTACCATGATATATTAGGAAAACTATATATCACCGTAATAAAGAGACCTATTACGATGAAATTTATTTTTCATCGTAATAGGTTGATTTTTTTTTATTTTTGATTTGTTACGGCAAAATACAGTTTCGTCGTAATAAATAGACCTATTACAATAAAATTTATTTTTTATCGTAATAGGTATTACCATGATATATTAGGATTTTTTTATTTTTATTTTTGATTTGTTACGGAGAAACTGTATGTTGCCATAATAAAGAGACCCGACAAAATTTATTTTTTTGTAATCAGTACCGTGTTATATTAGGATTTTTTTATTTTCAGTTTGTTACAGCGAAATACAATTTCGTCGTAATAAAGAGACCTATTATCGTAATAGGAACCTTCACTACAAGAAAATACTGCAATAGCGACGACGCATTTTTGCGTCGCTAAATTGCGACCACATTACGACGCCTCCGCGACAACAAAACATTGCGACGCAATTAGCGACGCATTAGCGACTCAATAAACCAAAAAATCAAAAAAAATTAATTTTTTAATTTAGCAATGCAAGAAATGCATCGTAATATTTTTAAATTTAATTTTTATAAAATATAATTATGAAATAAAAATATTGCGACTCAACTCAATGCGTCGCAAATTTTTAAAAAAATTAAATTATGTTAATAGTAACGCATTAGTGACGTAATAAACCAAAAAATTAAAAAAAATATTTTTTATTTAGCGATGCACTAATTGCATCGCAATTATTTTAAATAAAATTAATTTTTAAAATATAATTATGAAATAAAAATATTACGACGCAACTTAGTGCGTCGCAATGTTTTTAAAAAATTAATTATGTTAAATAGCAACGTAATAAAATAGTAAATTAATAAAAATAATTTTTTATTTAGTGATGCAAGTATTGCATCGTAATATTTTTTAAAAAATAAATTTTATAAAAATATTAAAAAGAATTATAAAATAAAAATATTGTGAGGCACTTCAGTGCGTCGCATATTTTTAAAAAAAAATTATTATGTTAAATAGCGACGCTTTAGCGATGCAATAAATTAGAAAATTAAAAAAAATTAATTTAGCGACGCATATAATGCATCGTAGAGTTTTTTAAAAAAATAAATTTTATAAAATATAATTAAAGATAAAAAATTAAAAATAAAACATTGCGACGCAACGAAATGCGTCGTAATTGTTTTAAAAAAATTAATTTTGGTACATGCGTCGGATCGATCATTGCCGACCAGGATCGATCATGGCTTGGATTGATCGCAACCGTCAGATCGTCGCCGATCAGATCGATTACGACGGTCCGAGATCGGTCATCGCCGACCGAGATCGATCATGGCTTCGATCGATCGCAACCGTCGGGTCATTGCCGATCAGATCGATCGCAACGGTCCGAGATCGATCATCGCTGATCGGATTGATTGCAACGGTCCGAGATCGGTCGTCGCCGACCGGGATCGATCATGGCTTCGATCGATCGCAACCGTCGGATCGTTGCCGATCGGATCGATCGCGATGGTTCGAGATCGGTCATCGCCGACAGGGATCGATCATGGCTTCGATCGATCACAACCATCAGATCGTCGCCGATCGGATCAATTGCAACGGTCTGAGATCGGTCATCGCCGACAGGGATCGATCATGGCTTCGATCAATCGCAACCGTCGGATCGTCGCCGATCGATCGATCGCAACGGTCCGAGATCAGTCATCGCCGACCGGGATCGATCATGGCTTGGATTATCGCAACCGTTGGATCATCGCCGATAGGATCAATCGCGACGGTCCGAGATCGGTCATCGCCGACCGGAATCGATCATGGCTTCGATCGATCGCAACCATTGGGTCATCGCCGATTGAATCGATCACAACGGTCCGAGATCGATCGTTGCCAACCGGGATCGATCATGGCTTTGATCGATCGCAACCGTCGGATCATCGCCGATCGGATCGATCGCAATGGTCCGAGATCGGTCGTCGCCGATTGGGATCGATCATAGCTTCGATCGATCGCAACTGTCGGGTCGTCGCCGATCGGATGATCGCGACGGTCCGAGATCGGTCGTCGCCAACCGGGATCGATCATGGCTTCGATCGATCGCAACCATCGGATCATCGCCGATCGGATCGATCGCGATGGTCCGAGATCGGTCGTCGCCGATCGGGATCGATCATGGCTTCGATCGATCACAATCATCGGGTCGTCGCCGATCGGATCGATCGCGACGGTCCGAGATCGGTCATCGCCAACCAGCGTCGATCATGGCTTCGATCGATCGCAACCGTCAGGTCGTCGCCGATCGGATCGATCGCAACGGTTCGAGATCGATCGTCATCGATCGGATCGATCATGGCTTCGATTGATCGTAACCGTCGGATCATCGCCGATCGGATCGATCGCGACGGTCCGAGATCAGTCGTCGCCAACCGGGATCGATCATGGCTTGGATATCATCATCGATTGGATGGATCGCAACCGTCGGATCAATCATCGCCGATCGGGATCATGGCTTGGATCGATCACAACCGTCGGATATCCTCGCCGATTGGATGGATCGCAACCGTCGGATTGATCATCGCGATCGGGATCATGGCTTGGATCGATCGCAACAGTTGGATAACCTCGCCGATTGGATGGATCGCAACCATCGGATTGATCATCGCCGATCAGGATCATGGCTTGGATCGATCGCAACCGTTGGATATCGTCGCCGATCGGATGGATCACAACCGTCGGATCGATCATCGCCGATCGGGATCATGGCTTGGATCGAACGCAACCGTCGGATATCATCATCGATTGGATGGATCGCAACCGTTGGATCGATCATTGCCGATCGGGGTCATGACTTGGATCGATCGCAACCGTCGGATCGTCGCCGATCGTTGGATTGCAAACATCGGAGTTCGATCATCGCCGATCGGGATCATGGCTTGGATCGATTGCAACCGTTGAATCGTCACCGATCGGTTGGATCGCAATGGTCGGATCGATCGTTGCCGATCGGGATCATGGCTTGGATCGATTGCATTGTATTTAAAACTAATATTGCGACGCATTGTATTTGCATCGCAATATTTCGACGCATAATGAATGTGTTGCAATATTAGTTTATTAATTTAAAACTAATATTGCGATGCATTATATTTGTGTCGCAATATTGCGACGCATAATGGATGCATCGCAATATTAGTTTTAAATTAATAAACTAATATTGCGACCCATATACAATGTGTCGCAATATTAGTTTATTAATTTAAAACTAATATTGCGACGCAATGTATTTGCATCGCAATATTGCAACGCAATGTATTTGCATCGCAATATTGCGACGCAATACAATGCGTCGCAATATTAGTTTTAAATTAATAAACTAATATTGCGACGCATTCATTATGCATCGCAATATTGCGACGCAAATACAATGCATCACTAATTTTCCGCCAAAATGACTATTGGCTGCAACATAGCGACTCAATCAGCAACGCATAATTAGCGTCGCTGATTAACGTATTAGCGATGCAATTATGCGTCGCTAACCCTATTTCATAAAACCCTCCCCCCGCTTCATCTTTCTCCTCACGAGCCCGAACCCCCCCTCCCGTCTTCTCCTTTCTCCTGCTCCCTCTTCCCCACCTCCAACGACTCCCCGGCGACTCTCCGGCACCCGACGACCTCGCCGGCAAGGGTTATTTTCAGGTACCCCTCCCTCCCCCTGTTAAAAAAAAATTGGTATGAGAGGGTTTTTTTTTCGCACCCCCCCTCCTGTTCCGGCCAGAGCCGTGGCTAGCAACGCTGCGGCGGCAACTCGGTGGCCTGGCCACGGTGGCCGCCACCAAAAAAAATTAACAGGGGGGAAACCCCCCCCCCTCCCGTCTTCTCCGGCCACGACTGCGACCGTGGCCGGCCATGGCCTGGCCACAGTGGCCAGGCCATGAAAAAAAAAAATTAACAGGGGAAACCCCCCCTCCCATCTTCTCCGGCCACGGCCGCGGCGTGGCCGTGGCCGGTCGTGGCCTGGCCACGGAAAAAAAAATAACAGGGGGGAACCCCCCCTCCCGTCTTCTCCAGCCACGGCTGCGACCGTGGCCGGCCGTGGCCTAGCCACAGTGGCCAGGCCACGAAAAAAAAAAAATTTAATAGGGGGAGGTTCCCCCCCTCCCGTCTTCTCCGAAAAAAAATTAATAGGGGGGAAACCACCCCCCCTCCCATCTTCTCCGGCCACGGCTGCGACCATGGCCAGCCGTGGCCGGCCATGGCCTGGCCACAGTGGTCGGGCCACGAAAAAAAAAATTAACAGGGGGGAAACCCCCCCCCTCCATCTTCTCCGGCTACGGCCGTCGTTATATATTTTTTATAGCGACGTACTTGTTGCATCGTAATTATTAGAATTAAAGTTAATTTTTATATTTATTATCATATTAAAAAATATGACGCAACCCTTTGCGTCGTTATATATTTAAAAAAATTAATTATGTTAAATAGCGATCAGTCCAAAATCGATCGTGACCGATCAGAATAAGGGCTTGGATCGATCGCAACCCTAGCTCGGATCTCGCCGATCGCCGATCGGGATCGGGATCAGGGATTGGATCGATCGCAACCGTTGGATCGTCGCTGATCTCGGACGGATCGCCATGGTCCGAGATCGGTCGTGGCCGATCGGATCAGGGCTTGGATCGATCGCAACCGTCGGATCGTCACCGATCTCGAACGGATTGCAACTGTCCGAGATAGGTCGTGGCCGATCGGGATCAGGGCTTGGATCGATCGCAACCGTCGAATCTTTGCCGATCGGACCGATTGCCGCGGTCCGCGATCGGTCGTCGCCGATCGGGATCAGGGCTTGGATCGATCGCAACCCTCGGATCGTCGCCGATCTCGGATGGATTGCAACTGTCCGAGATCGGTGGGCCGATCGGGATCACGGCTTGGATCGATCGCAACAGTCCGGATCGTCGTCGATCTCGGACGGATTGCAACTGTCCGAGATAGGTCATGGCCGATCGGGATCACGGCTTGGATCGTCGCAACCGTCGGACCTTTGCCGATCGGACCGATTATCGCGGTCCGCGATCGGTCGTCGCCGATCGGGATCAGGGCTTGGATCGATCGCAACCGTTGGATCGTCGCCGATCTCAGACGGATCGCCACGGTCCGAGATCGGTCGTGGTCGATCGGGATCAGTGCTTGGATCGATCGCAACCGTTGGATCGTCGCCGATCTCGGACGGATTGCAACTGTCCGAGATCGGTCGTGGCCGATCGGGATCACGGCTTGGATCGATCGCAACAGTCGGATCGTCGTCGATCTCGGATGGATTGCAACTGTCCGAGATAGGTCGTGGCCGATCGGGATCACGGCTTGGATCGATCGCAACCGTCGGACCTTTGCCGATCGGACCGATTGCCGCGGTCCGCGATCGGTCGTCGCCGATCGGGATCAGGGCTTGGATCGATCGCAACCGTCGGATCGTCGCCGATCTCGGACGGATTGCAACTGTCCGAGATAGGTCGTGGCCGATCGGGATCACGGCTTGGATCGATCGCAACCATCGGACCTTTGCCGATCGGACCGATTGCTGCGGTCCGCGATCGATCGTCGCCGATCGGGATCAGGGCTTGGATCGATCGTAACCGTTGGATCGTCGCCGATCTCGGACGGATTGCCACGGTCCGAGATCGGTCGTGGCCGATCGGGATCAGGGCTTGGATCGATCGCAACCGTCGGATCGTCGTCGATCTGGGACGGATTGCAACTGTCCGAGATAGGTCGTGGCCGATCGGGATCAGGGCTTGGATCGATCGCAACCGTCGGATCTTTGCCGATCGGACCGATAGCCGCGGTCCGCGATCGGTCGTCGCCGATCAGAATCAGGGCTTGGATCGATCGCAATAGTCGGATCGTCGCCGATCTCTGACGGATTGCAACTGTCCGAGATCGGTCATGGCCGATCGGGATCACGGCTTGGATCGATCGCAACAGTCGGATCGTCGTCGATCTCGGACGGATTGCAACTATCCGAGATAGGTCGTGGCCGATCGGGATCACGGCTTGGATCGATCGCAAACCGTCGGACCTTTGCAGATCGGACCGATTGCTGCGGTCTGCGATCGGTCGTCGCCGATCGGGATCACAGCTTGGATCGATCGCAACCGTCGGACCTTTGCCGATCGGACCGATTGCCGCGGTCCGCGATCGGTCGTCGCCGATCGGGATCAGGGCTTGGATCGATCGCAACCGTTGGATCGTCGCTGATCGTCGCAATCTTTTTAATAAGTTTATGTAATTAAAAATTTTATAAAAAAAATTGCGACGCCATTTATCGTCGCAATTATTAACATTAATTAAAATATAATCATTTATAAATATTATAAAATAAATTGCGACGCCATTTGTCATCGCAATTATTATAATAAATTTAAATATTTTATTTAAAATATTTAAAAATAATTGCGATGCACTTCTTGCGTCGTAATATTTGTAATAAGTTTTTTATTTTAATCTATTTAAATTATTAAAAAAATATTGCGACGCCTTAGCGACGCAATTATTAGAAATAAAAATATTTTTCCCGCCAGATGATGGCGCCAATTTAGCGACGCTTCAGCGACGCATTTAGTGGCGTCGCTATGTTTTCAAAAAATTATTAAACATGTATTAACGATGAATTAGCGATGCCCTAGTGCGTCGCTAAGAAAAAAAAAATTGCGACGAAAATGGCGACGCAATTTGGCGTCGCTAATTCCCTATATTTAAGCCGGGGTCCCTTCTCCTTTCTCCTTCCCGTCTTGACCTAGCATCGCCGTGAAGCTAAAGCTCGAATCTCCGGCGCATCCCCGTCCTCCGGCTACCCGACGATCGCATCCGACTCCGGCAACCCGGCGATCTCATATCAACCAAGGTTAGCTCCGATAATCTATAAAAAAAATAATTTTTTTTTTATTTATTTCCCTACGGCCACGGCCGCTGCGTGGCCGTCTTCTCCGGCCACGGCCGCTGTCGTGGCCGGCAGTGGCCTGGCCAAGGTGGCCAGGCCACTGTAATCAAAAAAAAAAAAAAAATTTAACAGGGGGGAGGGGAGGAAACCCCCCCCGCCCCTCTTTCTTTTCTTATCCGGCCACGGCCGTGGCCGCGGCCGGACAAGGCGGCCACGGCCGCTGCCGTGGCCGTCTTCTCCGGCCACGGCCGCTGCCGTGGCCGTCCTGGCCACGATGGCCAGGCCACTGTAATCAAAAAAAATTTAACAGGCCACGGCCGTGGCCGCGGCCGGACAAGGCGGCCACGGCCGCTGCCTGGCCGTCTTCTCCGGCCACGGCCGCCTGGCCTGGCCACGGCCAGGCCACTGTAATCAAAAAAAAAATTTTTTTTTAACAGGGGGGAAGGCCACTGTAATTTAACAGGGGGAGGGGGGAGGAAACCCCCCCGCCCCCCCTTTCTTTTCTTGTCCGGCCACGGCCGTGGCCGCGGCCGGACAAGGCGGCCACGGCCGCTGCCGTGGCCGTCTTCTCCGGCCACGGCCGCTGCCGTGGCCGCAGTGGCCTGGCCACGGTGGCCAGGCCACTGTAATCAAAAAAAAAAAAAAAAAATTTAACAGGGGGGAGGGGAGG
>UESW01002262.1:208144-230885 GCA_900491605.1 Calamus simplicifolius
CAATTGCACTTATTGGCTTGATTGCATTTTGATTGTAAATGTAAATCAATGTAAATCTGAATTTTTTATTCAGTTTCGTCATATAACTTGTCTACTTGATTTGCATTTTGATTGACGTATATGCTGATACTCAGTTTCAGATATGGATGCTGGTTCCTCGCGATTTAGACCCACGGCGTCAGCCAGAAGACGTCGTGCCGGTCATGCTGAGGCCGAGGTTCCTGCAGCACCATCGCCCCCTGCTGAGACATAGACGAGGACATGCCCGCTATGGACGTTGAAGGTGAAGCTGTCGGGCCATGTCCAGGAGGTCCAGAGGATGAGTCTGTCCTGAGTAGTTTCAGGACACATATAGCAGCCTCGATCTGGAGGCAACAGGTATTGTTTAATTGCTATTGCATTTTACTTTCTTTAATGTATCGTTATGATGATGTGATATAAATTATTAATGGCATTTATATTACAGGAACGGGCTCCACTGAAGTGCATGAACCATGCTGCCAAGGTAGCTGAATGGCAGTGGTGGGCATCAAGGCAATCGAATAGGAAGTTCAGGGCAATCGTAGAGCAGTCGGGCCTTATAGATCTAGTGCACTCCTCTTATCGGTTCACCGATAAGATTCTTGTCTCGGCTTCGTAGAGAGATGGCAGCCCGAGACGAACACCTTCCATCTACCCTATGGCGAGATGACTATTACATTGGACGATGTAGCCGCCATCTTAGGGATTACTGTCACGGGTTCCTCAGTGTCATGTGAGAGGATGAGCGATCGGAATGCTGAGGACATACTTGTTGAGCTATTGGGTGTGTCAGATACAGATGCGCGTCAGGAGGTTCTATCTGTACGCGGTCAGTCTGTTAGGTTAGAGTGGCTGAAGAGTCATTTTCACACTGTATCTGATAGAGATAGCCATCACAGGATAGAGTGTGCAGCGCGGGGGTATTTGCTATTTTTGATAGGGTGCACACTCTTTGTTGATAAAAGTGGAACGAGGGTGCCTATAGCTTATCTTGCTCTATTTAGGGATTTGGATAGAGTGAGCTCATATTCCTGGGGTGCCGCTGCCTTGACTTTCTTGTACCGTCAGCTGGGGATTGCGTCTAGGGCATCAGTTAGACAGATCAGTGGATACATGACGCTGCTCCAGGCTTGGATTTATGAGCATTTTCCAGATCTCACTCCTCATCCATCCCTTGATTATACTGATGCGAGGCCCCGCGTGCACCGTTGGCATCCTGGCACTCCATCACGTACCTCGATGGACCATTTAGTTGTTCTTCGTGAGTCATTGGACGTTTTGAGGGCCGATCAGGTATGTACCATGATGTGTCGCTTGTATATTTAAGTTTTTTTAATTTGCTATATATGAGCTAGCTGGGTATTGTTTATATGTTGCAGGTCATTTGGGATCCCCATCGTCATCAGCGAGCTGATCGTCCGTTCCTAGACATTGCATTCTTCAGTGGATGCCTGAAGTGTATGGATGTCGTAGAACCCTATCATCCTGAAAGGGTTCTACGACAGTTTGGTCGGATACAGACGATCCCTCGCGCGCCACTAGCCCCTGCGCGAGCCAGTAGAGGACCGACAGCAGGATCGTACCGTATTGCGTATGTCTTCTTGGATCAGTTATGGGAGGAGTGGGAGGATCACGTACTGAGCCAACGTCGTAGGAGCCATCCGGTTGTCCGACCATCGGATTGTGTTCCAGGATATATGGCTTGGTATTCTCGTATCACGCACTTGGTTGTCCACCCCCCAGAGAGCCGATCCAGCATATATGATCGTGCACAAACTGAAGATGTTGATGTTGATCTTGACGTTTACCGGCGGCGCTGTGAGGATGCCATCAGCATTGGTACCAACACTCTACATATGGGTCGGGTGGAGATTGCATCATTTGGGACCGACTACATGTACGATGTTATGTCGCATATGGTTGATGTTTGCAGGGTCAGCACATCTCGACTGTTGAGCCTGATGTGCCTGGACCTAGTCATGCGACACCTGATGTGCCTGGACCTAGTCATGCACGACCTGATGTTCCTGGATCTAGTCGGGCACCCACACAGCAGTATAGGCGTCGACGACGATGGGCTGGGGATTGATTGGGATTTGTATTACTTTTGCTTGTTACAAAGTCAATATTTTGTTATATGTAACATTCAAAGCAAATGAAATGAAATGAAAGTTTCAATTACAATTTTTTTATCTTATGGTCAAACATTTCATCCCGTGCCATCCCGTTTCATCCGTGCCATCCCGTGCCGGTACGTGCCGGGCCGCTTGTATTAACACCGCACAATTATCGTGCAAATCGCATTGATTATATCTAAAATATAATGACATGGGTAATTGAAAAATATCAAAGGCCAATCAAAGGCGTGCCGTGCCAATGAAACGCTTGCCGGGCCAATATTACGCGTGGGCCATCAATTGGTGCCCCGTGCCGATCTGCGTACCAGATGGCCCAGGACCCATATCCTCCTCCACATTCAACACAACCATAAAGCCCCATGCCGGCCCGTGCCGGTGGCGTGCCGGATTTTATTAAAGATTTTGAAATAACTCAATAAATCACTCAATTTTATGAATATTGAAAAAATAATTTGAGTACCATCTTGTCTGCGCACCCGACGGCCCGGGCCCCATATCCGGCTACCCATTCCACACAACCACAAAGCCCCGCGCCGAGTTCAACATCTGTTCGGTCTGACAGAGCTGAACAGAGGCAAACTGTTCGGCCCTGTGTCGCCGAACATATGGCCTCTGTTCGGCCCAGTGTGGCCGAACAGAGGATATATGTTCGGCGACACAGGACCGAACATTGCCTTTACTCGAGAAACCCATGTTCGGTCCTGTGTCGCCGAACATATCCTCTGTTCGGCCACACGGGCCGAACAGAGGCCATATGTTCGGCGACACAGGGCCGAACAGTTTGCCTCTGTTCAGCTCTGTCAGACCGAACAGATGTTTAACTCGGCGCGGGGCTTTGTGGTTGTGTGGAATGGGGTGGAGGATATGGGGCCCGGGCCGTCGGGTGCGCAGACAAGAGGTACTCAAATTATTTTTTCAATATTCATAAAATTAAGTGATTTATTGAGTTATTTCAAAATCTTTAATAAAATCCGGCACGCCACGGCACGGGCCGGCACGGGGCACTAATTGATGGCCCGGCACGCGTATTATTGGCCCATCCGGAATAGTATAGTATTTGGATCTTCTTCGCGTATTGTTGGTCCGGCACATATCGGCACGGGATGGCACGAATGTAACGGGATGGCACGGATGGAATGTTTGACATTAATCGAAGTGTATACAAACAATTTGCACACATAAGAAGATAAAAAAAATATTAAAAACTTTCATTTCATTTCAATTGCATTGAATGTTACATAAACAAAATGTTGACTTTGTAACAACCAATGCACTCTACAACTCAACAGTCTCGCTAAGTATAACATCGGACGATATATTTTCTCTGAACTGTTTAATCCTAGATTCATAAGAATTGGCCCATCCGGAAGCACAAGGTAAATGGTATTTTGCCAGTTGGTTGCTATTGGCGGTACTGGATGACCCGGCAACAAGAAAACCTACAAAGAGTAATCAAGTTTAAAAAATCGTCAAGAATAACAGCAATGTCTTAAATTGACAAAGAGTAATATATTTAATACCGCAACAAAATGGTTGCTATTAACGAAGGCCACTGCAATGTCTTTACGGGATACAAGAGGAAGAGGCACCGATCTGAGCGGTAAGAATGTCAGACATTGTTGCAAGGAGAGATGGTACAGGACAACATTGTAGCATGATGCTATAAGATGCCCCATATCTGGCATGGTCATCACCGGTCATATGGCGACAATCCTCAAAATATGATAATGCATGAGCGATCTCGTCAACCCTCCCCTCGACAGCATACAATGCGCGATAGTGCTCTATATGACAGTTCAACTCATGTAATAAATCCCTCCTGACACGTGGCCAATCTTCCTCTCCGAAGCCAAGTAAGTCAGCAATTGCTCGGAATCCACAGTTGCCATCAGCTTTGACATCCTTGATGTGCTGGATGAATGCCCTCAACCCGTCTGGAAGTTGATTAATATAGATCATTGGCTTATGTGACCGGATTCGTTGATGAATAACCTACAAATTGTATTGAATGATATGAATTATATAAAATATAACGATAAGCTATATTAAAGAAAAGCTTCGTACCTTCTTCTTTGGCTGCCCCTTCTGCATCTACATCCTTGGGATCCCTAAAATATTTTGCTGCGAACCAGGTGAATAACTATCCTGTCCAGATAGAACCAACTCAAATGCGGAAGGGTCACGGCGAGTAGAAGTATCAACCTCCAATGAAGCACGCCCACGTATACCGATCTTCCTTTTCGCAGGTTCTTCAAGAGATGTACTATCAGGACTTGCAATCTCTCTTAATTTCTTTAACATTTGCAATTGAGATGCCCCATCTAACTGCTCGAATTTCTCGGCAATTATATTCAACTCTGGTTTACAGGTCAACTTCAAACTTTGCACATTTTTAGCAGGCTGCATATCAAGTTTCATCCAATGAGGATCTATGCAGTCGAGGGGAATAGGCCGACCTTTCATCCTATACCGCAAAATCTCATGAGCACATGGTAAGCCATGTGTGCGCCGAATAGCACACCCACAAGCTGATTCATGAATCTCAGCTGAATTGGCCCGATTCGATTGGGCAAGGATATGATTTAATGCACATATAGATATGAATCCTCGCAGTTCTTTGAATTCAGCAGGCTTAAAGTTGTGTTGCACGACCGTCAAACTCTTCTCGAATGAGGCTTTAATGTCGCTGTGCTGTAACTCAATCAAACTATTTATTTTTGTCCAAGAAGACTCGAAAGTACCTTGGCTTGAACCAAGCTGTCTTTTAAGCCTTGCATGTGCACTTTCAGCCCTAGTAAGGTAAGCAAATTAGATCAAAGTTATATATCAAAGATAAAAATATAATATATGAATTGCTAAGGGAAATCTTTTTCTTGTAATACCTATTTGTTGTCACATTCCGTAGTGCCTATAATTGTCCGTCCACGCTGCGACAAATCTTTCCCTATATTTGCTCAACCAGGTATCTGATACATATCGCAAGGCATCTGGATACGAACTGAAATCTCTCTGAAGTGCACTCCAACGAACATTATAGTCATCTTCTGTGGCTGACAGGACCAGTATATTCCAACTCATTATAAACATATCCCATTTCTCCTTTGTTTCAAATAATCTTTTGCATTGAGCCAGAACATTCCTACTAATATGCCATCTACATAACATATGTGAAGATGTAGGAAATACCCTCTTAATTGCATTCAATAGAGCCAAATCTCTATCTGTGATTATCACCTCAGGCAAAACATCAGCATCCATGACACTGCGCAATCTATCTAATGCCCATGTATAGTTATTTTCCCACTCAGAGTCCATGTATGCAAAAGCAACAGAAAATGTGAGATTAGTTGATGTCACCCCCACAATCTCTAACAGAGGAAGACGATATCTATTCGTCTTGTATGTGCAATCCATAATCAATACACGAGGAAATGCACGTAACAAATCTATACATCCAGGGTGTGCCCAAAACAAGTCACGCACCACGTCAGTACTACCGCAACTCCTATGCCACTCAATATATTTAGCATCGGCTAATTTACCAAGAAGATGTTGCATCTGTGATCTCCCTGCTTTCTCTAAAACCTTACACCTCTGGCGTGCATTGTAGATCGTCTTCATTGTCGTAACATTGTGGGCATCTCTTTGCTTCAATGTGGACAATATATCCTTTGGCCGAACCAAAGTTTTCGACATATCCACTAACAATGAAGTCTCCTCCCTAGATAATCTTCCAGCATATGAGTGTCCCTCGAAATGCTTCGCAGACGGATGATTGTGCACTCCACAAATAACCTCCAAAATCCAATCATCCGCAGTGTCCAATTTCCTTCCTCTTAATAAAAATGGGCATCCACACTTCTTTGTACCACTAGCCCTCTTCTTTGATCCCTTTTCCTTTTCCTTTCCGCTTGTGCATTTGTGCTTACCGCTCCTTTCGCAACCTAACTTGATTCTTGGTTTCCTAACATTGCTTCCCGAATCATATGTTTTAATTACAATAACTAATCCGTTCCTCCTCCCAGCTTCCCGACACCAACTACACAATTCTTCTCTACTCTTGAATATCTACACAATAAATAGTATAATTTAGCAAGTATAGTATACAATTAAAACAAGTCAGCAACAATTGCAATCAAATTATCATACTTCGTAAGTTGTAAATTCATTTGTGTAATCCATAACACAATCTGAGCCAATTTTGCTTGATTCGGTTGACGCATCATCCTACAAGGATAAAATATTATGTTAAATTTATATTTGGAACATAATGGTTTCGTTCGGCTAAGTATGGCCGAACGGAATAGATGTTCGGCCTGCCCTGGCCGAACAGAATGCTTTCGTTCGGCCACACTGGGCTGAACGAAATCATTATGTTCGGCATAACCTAGCCGAACAGAATGCATCTGTTCGGCCAGGTTAAGCCGAACATATTGTTTCTGTTCGGCCTGGGATGGCTGAACAAATCTATTCCGTTCGGCCTGGTAGGCCGAACGGAACGCGATCCGGGAAAAAAAAAAAGATGATTCATTTTTTAAAAACGAACCTTATCGTCACCGTCGCCTTCCCAGATTACTAGTTGCTTCTCCATTGTTGAAATGAGAGCTACAAACCTTGTCTAGACCCTGATTTCAGAGACAATCGTTGAGAGAGGGAGGGAGGAAGGGAGATGGCTGTGCCTGGGAGAGAAGTTTTGAAATTTTATTAGGGGTTTTGATCAGGTGGGTGTAGAGAGAAATAAGCAGGATAGAAAAGTAATTATATCTTAGGGTATTTTAGGTATTCTAATTTTAAGTAAGTGTGGGTGTGGAGAGTAATCTTTGGGGCGCCAATAGAATTTCCCCCCTTTGTTCAGCCCTACTTTAAGAAAAAGCCTAATTTACCCCCCATTGTATAATAACTTTTATACCCTCTAAAATTATTCTCTATGATAGGCTCTTTTCGATCATGTAATTATTGTATAATAACCTTTATATCTTTTAAAATTACTCTACGATAAAGTTCTGTTCAGCCCCACAAGAGAATCTTTTGTTTAGCCCAATAAGTGTTGGGTTGTTCGGCCCAACAGAGCCAAACAAATTTTCTCTTTGTTCGTCTCAACATTTCTCTTTGTTCGATTTTGTTGGGCCGAACAGAGATTCTCTATGCCGAAAAGAGCCTTTCTTCCTTTTCTCCATCATGCCATCTAGACATGGGCACTAGGCCAGGCCGCCCATGGCCTGACCCAGCATGGCCCGATAGCTACAGTATCAGGCTGTGCCTAGCATGACCTATTAAAAAGGGTCGTGCCATGCTTGGAAAGTCTGGCCCGTGGATTAAGCCCGGCATGGCCCATCCCGGGCCTGGGCCGTGCTGACCCACAAGGGCCTAATCCCTTAAAAAGAATTATAAAAAAATAAATTTTTAATAAATTAAAAAATTATTGAGAACAAAAAATTTATTAATATAAAAACACTTTAATGGTAAGGGGTTTGTCATATCCCTATCAGTTTATTAATTTAAAATCAAAATGGTACATGAAGGGAGGGGGTTAGGCTTGACCTCCAAAATATAATAAGAAAAGAGAAAAAAAACATAGATGACTCACTTTATCAATTAAAAAATTAAATATATATAATTATAAAAATAGAGATGACTCTCCAATCAGTAGTATTTGTATCATGATCATCTTTGCTGGTTAAGTCATGTCCATCTTTATCTTGAAGCCTCACCTCAATATTTAACCAATCTTTGAAGCAGAGAAGCATCTTAACCGTCTCGCCGGTCATTCTACTTCACTTTTCATCCAGAACACGCTGATCTGTATTGAAAGCAGATTCCAATGCTACTGTGAACATCGGCACGGCTAAAATATCACGTGCAATGATAGACATAATATGATATTAATTTTTAACACTCTTCTACCAAGCTAATACATCTAGATTCTCTATTTGATTTTCATCATATGCAGAATGAAGATCATTTCGTAAATAAAATTCTAGTTCACTACTTAAAAATGAAGAAGATGAAGCATGTGTGTGTCTTCTTTGTGCAATAAATAAAAAATAGATGACAAACGAGAACTAGAAGAAGAAGCAAACTTTGAGTAGGTATTCTAGATCCATGAATTTTGTCATCATATAAAGCATAAATATCATTAAGAAGTCGTGTTACCTCGTCTTTAGCATATTCAGGATCTTTAACCATATTTTCACAATATGCATCAATTAAAATTAGTACGCCACTTAATTTAACTCTAAGATCAAAAATAATAGCTAAGTTATGCAAAGGACATATCCTCTCCCAATAGTCATTTCATTTAGTTTCTATTTGATGTATAATAAGCATTAAAATATCATCATATCTATGTTCATGAAAATTTTTACTAATTATATATGTTTTTTGTAAAAATGAACAAGAAGTTGAATAATAAATACCAGAAAGAACATTATTAGCATCATAAAAAGTAACAAAATTTTTTTTCAAAATTTTACCTTTACTCCAATCAGTTTCAGTCAATGTAAATCGTAATCCACGATCATTAATATATACACTTAATAGGTTTATATATGGATATGCATTATGGATCATGCTATAGGTACTATTTCAACGAGTAATTACATCAAGTTTAAATTTTTTAAAATGTTTTCCATGATCTATACATAATTGTTTAAATTCTTGAAGTCTTGCTCTTGAAGCATAAATAAAAGAAACTGTATTTCTAATTTTTGAAATAACATCTTGAATTATGTCCATGCCAGCTTGAACAGAAAGATTTAATATATGACATATACATCTAATATAAAATAATTATCCATTTAAAATTGGATGCAAAGAGTCATTTAATAATGCAATAGCAGAATTATTATTAGATGTATTATTAAAAGTAATAGATATTATTTTATCATTAATATTATATGAGCATGCAGTTTGATAAATAGTATTGAAATTTGTTGCCTCGAATGCGAAAAATCAAAAGCACTAAAAGCAAGAATTCATTTATTTAATTGCCAATCATCATCAATATAATGAGCATTAATACCAATAAAACAATTACTACCTAAAGATGCCGACCAATATCAGAAGTTAAAGAAACTCTAGCATTTAAATTTAGGAGCGCTTTAATTAAACTTTGTTTCATTGCTAAAAAGTTTGTCATAGCTACTCTTCTAAATGTACGCATACTAGTTCTTCTATAAGCAGATTGTAGAGCTAATTGAACATATTGTTCTAAATTATAAGATTCGCATAAACTAAAAGGTAATTCATCCTGAACTATCCATCTTACAAGTAATTTTCTCTGATTTTCATGATTATATGCAAAAGTACCTGCAAGTGATCCCCTTGTATATTAAGAATACTTTGCAGACAAGAATCTTGCATCCTATGAGTCTCTTGATGTCTTTTTTTAATGCCTTATTCCCTTAATACTACTACAACTATAAAGTTTTGCATATTTTCTACATTTTGCTTGGAAGACTCCATCAACCATAACTCTATCAAAATCATTCCAAACATCACTAGTCCTCTTACGAGAAGAGGTTTGACCTTCACTCCGTTCACTGACACTGGCTCTAAAGAAAACTTGGAAATTAGTTTCCTCTCCCTCAGAAATAGGGGGCATGCCAAAATGACTTTCATCATAAGATGCCATATCTAAAATTTTAAATTAATAAATGCAAAAAAATAAAAACTAACCATAAGAAGGAATTGAGAAGAGGATCAAAGGTAGGGCGTGGAGTCTAGATTTGTGAGCTTCCTCTTGTGCTCTCGCCTCTCAATAAGAAGTGGCCTCCTTTCTCTTATACTTCTCAACAAGAACCTCCTCTTGTGTAGCACTTGAATACTTGTTAGAGCACTACTTGTTAGAACACTTGTAAACTAAAAATTAAATTACCAGAGCACTTGCTAGAAGAGAAAAATAGTAGTTGAAGAAAATAAGAGTTGGTTTGGTATGGTGAGAATGAAAGAAGAATGTGGTATTTGTAAAAATAAAAAAAATTCCAAAATACCCCTTCATATAGCTGTTTTATGGCTATTGGGGGGTTACAATGGTAAAAAACCCTCCCATAGCTTAAAACGGTCCTAATTGGACCGTGCCTAGGCTGGCCCATGACGGGCTATACCAAGCATGGCTTAGCCTTGGGCCGTGTCAGGCACAGCCCGAGCCATACATGCCATCATGCCATGCCCCGGCATGGCTCAGCCTAAAATGGGCCGCGGGCCGTGCCTACGCAAAAGAAAAAAAAAGCCAAGCTCGAGCCAAGCCGATCCCAAATCTCTCACCGCTTCTCCCTAAGAGCAGTAAGCTCTTCCTCATCCCTTTTCTTATATTTTATTATCTGGGTCAGTAGATTAACATTCTTTTTTTTTTTTTTTAATGAGTTTGAAAAAATGATCCTTCTTATATTATATTTCTCTCCATTTCAAGACCCACTACTTGCCGCTCCTAATCGCTGCACGCCTTCGCTTGCCGCTGCTCCTGTCGATCACTGCCGAGGAGAAGGGGAAGGGGAAGAGGATGTGGGGATGCGGGGAGAATGGGTGTCGAGAGAAATAGGGTAGGGGTTGAGGATAATTTTAGTATTTTTTTTAAATTTAAAGGGTGTAGAGAGAGAATATGTGGGTGTCGAAAGTAATTTTAAATTTTTTAAAAAAATTGAGGTGTGGAGAGTAAATTTGCGGTGTATTTAGAAGCTCCCCACAAGCATGGAAAGATGTTTTATTTTTTAAAAAAAACCACCTTTCTATAAAATTAGTTTTCCGGATTTTATGACATTAATTTTAATAAAAACAAACTAAAAGCCATGATATGCTTATTTTTTATAAAATTCATTCATTTTTTAGTTTAATATTTATTTTAATAAATTTTTTATATATAATTAATTTTAAATTTAAAAAAAAGATTGTGATAGATTGATGGTAATTGTAAAATTATAAATTTTTTTATTATTTTCGTAAATCATGTGGATGATGGAAATGCTGCACTATATTCCAAGAACAAGGCTTTTAAACGTCTAGATGCTAGTTGGCTTCACACGTGCTCAAGTCGTAGGAACTTGTTTTATTAACCATGACTGCTTAAGTTTTCTTATTATAATAAGACTAAGTTAGCAGTCACGCCATCAATTACTACGTGTAGAGCGGAAAATATTTTGAGACATTAATTAGTGTACATTAAAAAAATAAAATAAAATAAAGAAAAGAAGCGGAAAGAAGTTTAGACCCTCTTCAATTCAGGGATCAATGGGAGAGCGAGAATTTTTTTGGGTAAACCCTTTTGCCTCGTCAATCTAAAGCAAGGCGGGCTCTTATTCGATGTTTACATGATAACACGGGCTTTACCATTCCAAACACCTAATCAATCATTGGGCCGTCTAATCGTGTTACGTAGGGGTGCAATCGGATTAGATACAAGTTAATTCAAATACACATTAGATAAAAAATTTATTAATCTAAACTCCATTTGTTTATTTAATGGATTAAAAATGCAATTCTAATTAAACGCAATCATTATATTAAAAAATAATTTGATTTGATCTGCAGCACATTAATCAAGTTAAATAAATAGAAGTTAATTGGGTAGGCATTGCATTCTGACGTTCTGAGGTTTTTTTTTTCTTTTTCTTTTTTTAAAGTTCCTCCCAGAGAGCCCGTTTCACGAGCAGAAAGATCGACTGAGAAGGTTGTTAATAATATTTTATTAAAAACAGGCTGTTTATTTGTCCTATCACAACGAATAATATGTCAAATGAATTTTAATTTGTGATTGGACACCTCTTTCTTTAGCATATGTGCTTAGAATTATAAGTTTAAATAACTATTATTATTATTGCTGCAAAAATTCTCTATCCAACTCGGATGCGGTTCGATTTCGGATCTGAACGCTTGATTTTCGTCCGGCAGAACCTGCAAGACAGTCCTCACGCAGAGAGTATTGGGGGCGGTCCTCTGCAGAAGACCCTCAACGTCCAAGTCAGTGAAGATTCACAGCAAACAGATATGAGGAGAAGGCTCTCGCAGAAGAGTCTCCTCAAGAAAATGGCCTCTCGAGAGCTCAGAGCTCTGCTTGAGCTTTAATGGAGTTTTCAGTCAGAGTGTCAGTGAAAAGCATACCTGAAAAACTTTAGGACAAGGGTATTTATAGGAGATCACCTGATTCCTTGAGCGTATCACATGGGGTCCAAAACCGTTCAGATTCGAATCAAGTTTGTTATGAGGTCGGTAGTATCAGTATCTAGTTAGTTAGAGAATTGACAGCTAGGGGAGCTGTTGATGCTTTGAGATTCAGTGACTCTAAAGGCCCTAGGCCACTTCCAATATTATTTGCATAAGTTTTCGCTTGGGATCTTGTTAAACTGTCACGAATTTGAACTCTCACACGCTTGGTTCCACAGAGGCGTTTGAATGCCTCGGTCTGGCCGAGGCATAAGGATAGCTCGGTGCTGTCGAAGCATTTGAATGCTTTGGTCTGCCGAGGCAAGAGGTTAGTTCGATCTGGCCAAAGCATAAGATTCGACCGAAGTATATATAATTGTTCAGTGTCGTTGGGTATATGAGGATAAAATGCCTCGGTTCTGCCGAAGCATACAAATATCTCAGTCCGGCCGAGATTAGAGGACAGCTCGGACCTGCTGAGGCATGAGAATGGTTCGAAACAATTCAGTCTAAGGATGGTCTGGTCTCGCCGAGGATGGTTCGGCTCTGCCGAAGGTGGTTCGGCTCCGTTGTTTTCTAGATATGACAACTGGCTGATTAAATATCGAGATTGATCTCAACCTTTTTATTATGCACAGTATTGGCGCAATGATAATTTTACCCCTCATCACATGCCCCCCACTCCCTAGTCCAAAGTGTAAATTTGGATATAGGGAGAGTCTAGAATAACTTCATACGAAGGGATTCAAAGGGACGTGCAATAATGGTCTCATAAATGCCATGTCATCATTTTATCATTTTTCTTGGTGAACGAAATGGAAAAACCCTCGTTTTTTGTGGGCAACGATTGAGGAAGTCCCATGTGGCGAATCCCTATCTTTACGGCGCCTGTAGCGGCAATTCGAGCATCTAGGGGTTTCTTCTAAAGATGTTGTACCTTCTCCTGAAATGCTTTTTTAAAA
Organism: Calamus simplicifolius; assembly: GCA_900491605.1. Taxonomy (NCBI): domain Eukaryota; kingdom Viridiplantae; phylum Streptophyta; class Magnoliopsida; order Arecales; family Arecaceae; genus Calamus; species Calamus simplicifolius. The sequence goes on from UESW01002262.1 coordinate 221,403, forward strand.
GGAGCAGGGGTTAGGGCGGTGCTCTTTCTGCAGCGCTTTCTTGTTTCTTCCCCAGAGATTTCATTCTTCAAAACCCTTGCGAGTCCAACTTGGGTTCGTCCTTCAACTCGGCAACATGAAGGGTCCAAATGATGTGGCTTCCAAGATAACTCTTGAAGATCTGGATAGAATACATCAAAGATACAAGATTCCTCAAGACATCGCCCTATTGCCGCCGAAGGTTGAGCAGAGGGTCTTAATGCAACCGGGGCGCGGGGTTTTCTTTTATGAATAAAGTTTAAGAGCAGGCCTTCGCTTTCCCCTTCACTCACTGGTGAAAGAAGTAATGAGGTTCTACAACATATGCCCGACGATGGTGGCTCCAAATAGCTGGCGTAACCTCATCGAGTTTATCTCAATGTGCAGCCGTGTTGGGGTAACAGCAACTCTTTCTTTGTTCCGGGTCTGCTGCAATTTGGTTTCCGAAGGAACTCTGAGTGGCCTTATATTGAGCCCTGAAAATTGTTTAAGATGATATCAGTCAATCCGTCATCGATAAAAGAGTGGAAGTCTCGATTTTTCATCGTCGAGGGAAATATTGACTCTGATTTTCCTGGATGTGGGTGAGCTATGTGAAGGATCCAGAAGTGCATCCAAAGCTGTCTGAACAAGAGAAGAAGGATTTGGTGACTCTCCGCAGTGGTCGAGTATTCTCTGCCAGTGCCCTTTTGTCGGAGGATGCCCTCTTCACCGTCGGGCTTAGTTCTTTCGACCCTCAGGGTAAGCTTTCTCCCCTCTTCCTATGTCCGTTGTATCCGGACGACTTTATCACAATCTAAATGATTGTTTGTTGCGTTTATAGCCGAAAGGTCGATGTTCATAGGTCAAATAAGAAGGAACTAGGCAAGTGCCAGAGGGGGGCCAGCTCTGGTGAAAAGCGCAGATCTGAGAAGAAACCACGTCTTTCTGGGGTGCACTTAAAGGAGGCAAAGCAGGTTAGGGTTGGTCAACACTCCTCCACACCGAAGAAGAAAGAAATGGGAGCATCGACAATGAAGGATGGGTCTTCCCTATTGAAGGAGGATGCGGTAGTGGAGGAGAAACGAGTAGCTAGAGAGAATTTGGAGGAGGTCATCGAGGTTTCTCCTCTCCGAATAATGGTTTGCCAGATGGTCCAGAAGAGACATCGTCAGTTTTCCCGGTAGTCTCTTGTTGACCCTTGAATTGATTTTGATGATTACAAAACATATAAAGCCTAAATAAATTATGATAATCCATGATATTGCAAGTATCTTCATGTATCTTCATGTTTACAATTGTCAAGAATTTTTCATATGATGCAATGAAGTTTATTTTATCTTGTGAAGAATATAAAAATTCACTTGCCTATCTATTGAATTTATTGCATGGCTTTGCTAGCTAGCTTCCATTCCATGCTAGTTAGCTATTTTAGTATACTCCTTGTGCTGGCCGAATTTGTTGGGAAATGAGTTAGCTGGGAAGCTAACTTCCCTTCCTTGCTAGCCACTTAGGAGTTAGCTACTTTCATGCTGGCCGAATGAATTGGGAAACAAGCTAGCTGGGAAGCTAACCTCCCCTCCATGCAAGCCGTTTGGAAGCTAACTCTCTCTTGCTGGCCGTGAGTTTTATTTTATAAGTTAGCTGGGAAGCTAACTCTTTCCCCTTGCATGGCTGGTCACTTTTCCCTTGAGGTTAGCTCACAAGCTAACTTGTTTGTTCATGCCTTCATGCTTGGCCGTTTGGTGCTTTGTAGGAGTTAGCTTGCAAGCTAACTTCCTTCCTTCATTCCAAGGTACGTAACATGAAAACCTCTCTCTTAGCTAGCTTGGTATTAGCTTTTTCATGTCCCAGTTAGCTCACAAGTCAACTACCTTTATGCATGATAGAATAAACCTTTATCTTAGTTAGCTTATAAGCTAACTTCCCTCCACTGAATTTCAAATCAGCCGCATGAATTTAAAATAGAGTTAGCTCACAAGCTAACTATCTTTTTGTCATGGCCTCACACCTTTATGGATAGCTAACTTATGAGTTAGCTAGTTGTCAAGAATGCTTTTTCATGAAACCATCTCCCGTAGCATTTTTTTTGAGAAAGCTAGCTTACAAGCTAACCATCTTTTCATGATTCCCTTTGGGAGTTAGCTTATAAGCTAACTATCTTTATTGCTTTCATGGCTTGGGAGTTAGCTATTTCTTGACATGAATAGGCTTAGCTAACTTATGAGTTAACTATTTTAAAGTGTTTTCATCCTAGCCGCATGAATTCAAAATTAAGTTAGCTCACAAGCTAACTATTTTTTACATGGCCTCTACACCTTTTCATAGCCAACTCATAAGCTAACTTTTTTAAATCTGTTTCTGGTTATGAAACCGTTGGATGCTTTCTTACATGGCTAGTTAGCTCAAGAGCTAACTAGTTTGTGCCTTAGTTAGCTCCATAGCTAACTATCTTTTCTTTATAGCATGAAACCAAGGCTAAGCTAACTTTTTTCTTTTTTCTAGCCGTGGGATTGAAGGAGCTAGCCTAGCTAGCTACTTTATTCCCTCCATGGTTTTGGCTTCGCCGTGGGATTTTGGAAACAAGCTAGCTAGCTTGGGAGAAAAGCTAGCTTATTGCTTCCTCCTTTTCCCATTATGGCCGCACGTTTCTTTGGGAGTTGCTGAAATTTATTTCAGCTTTCTCCTCTCTCTCATTTAATGCTCTCTCTCTCTCATTACTATTTGATGAATGCTGACCATTTTCTTTTTGTTATGGACAGGAATCCTTCATTAGCAATGGATTTAATGCTTTCATCATTTGGGAAAATATTTCAAACGGTTTTATTTCTTCCCGTTTTTCCTTTCCTCTATTTTACCAATGAATCTAACGGATAGTTTTTTGAATGGTTTAAATAGGGATGTTCAGAAGAAATCCTTGACGAAATTCTTACATCTTTTGACATATCAAAACACAAAAGAGAGAAAAGAAAGAAATCAAAAGAGAGTGCTTATTGCAAGATATTTTTCGGATCCTTGAAGAGCAAGATATTGTGCTGCGAAGTTGCATCCTCCAACCCTTGCTCAAGTCGTCCAGATCCGGTGAAGCGAGTGCAAATTTCAGCTACTTCGAAAATCAACATTTGCTGCTGAAGTATTGCTTCAAAAATTGTAAAGTTTATCTTTGAATATTTGCTCAAATTAGGAGCTGTCTATTTTTGATAAATCTTGTATTAGGGTTAGAGATAACCCTAGTTTCTTGATTGGCTTCCTTGTGCCATTAAACAAGAGGACTAGCCGGGAAGGCTAGGGGATTGGTTTCCTTGTACCAGTTAAACAAGGACTAGCCGGGAAGGCTAGGGGATTTGGCTGCCTTGTGCCGTGAAAACAAGAGGACTAGCCGGGGAAGGCTAGGGGATTTGGCTGCCTTGTGCCGTGAAAACAAGAGGACTAGCCGGGGAAGGCTAGGGGTTGTAATCGTTGTGATACGATTAGTGAAATTCCCAAAGGTTTTTGGGGAGTGGATGTAGGAGCCGAGTTTGGCACCGAACCACTATAAACCTTGCTGTGTTTGTGATTGATTGATCTGTGTATTTTCTATTTCGTGCACTCCACTACACCGCTGCGAATTAAATTCTGATTAAGCACATATCTGCGTTAGTCAATATCATCCATTGAATTAATTTTTAAATACCCAATTCACCCCCCTCTTGGGCTACTACGTCTGGGCAACAAGTGGTATCAGAGCAGCGTGCTCTTGATTCCTATAGCTTTGATAAGCTTGGAGCTAAAGATCAGTAGTAATCCAAATGGGATCTATGTTGACCGAAGGACAGTCAACTAATAGACCACCTTTGTTCAATGGAACAAATTACACTTATTGGAAAGCACGAATGAAAATATTCATTCAAGCACTTGATTATGATTTATGGGGAATCATAATTAATGGACCTCACACACCCACTGTTAAGATTGATAATATTGATATTGCAAAGCCTGAATCTGAATGGGATGAGCTAGATAAGAAATTAGCTCAATTAAATGCAAAAGCAATGAATGTTCTTTATTGTTCTCTTGATGCAAATGAGTTTAATCGTATATCTACATGCATGTCTGCTAAAGAGATTTGGAATAGACTTGAAGTTACCCATGAGGGTACTAACCAAGTCAAGGAATCCAAAATTAATATGCTTGTTCATAAGTATGAACTATTTAAAATGGATTCATCTGAAAATATCACTGATATGTTCACTAGATTTACCGACATTATTAATGGTTTAAAAAGTTTGGGTAAGTCTTATGCTAACAGTGATCTTGTGAGAAAAATTTTGAGATCTTTGCCTAGATCATGGGAAGCAAAGGTGACAGCTATACAAGAAGCAAAGACCTCAACAATCTATCACTTGAAGAATTGGTCGGATCTTTGATGACTCATGAACTACAACAACGTCAACACATTGATGAAGACGATTCAAAGAAGAGAAGGACCATGGCATTAAAAGGTAATGTTCAAAGTGAGGAAAGTGAAGATGAAACTAGTGAAAGTGAAAAAGATGATGATATGGCTCTCATCTCTAGAAAGTTTAAGAAATTTATGAAAAGAAAAAGATTTGGAAAAAGAAAAATATTTACTAAAGGTGATCATAGCAAGGATAAAGAAAAGAGTGAACCTCTTATATGCTATGAATGTAAGAAACCTGGACATATCAAACCAGAATGTCCACTGTTGAAGAAAGGTTTTAAGAAAGTAAAGAAGAAGGCTATGTTGGCTACATGGAGTGACAGTGAAGCAACAAGTTCGGAAGAAGAAGAAAAGACTGAAGTTGCAAATGTATGCTTCATGGCTGATGAAAATGAGGTAAGTCCTAGCTTTCTAGATGACTTTACTTTTGATGAATTGCATGGTGCATTTTATGAACTTGTAGATGATTTTGCTAAATTAAGTTCAAAGAATAAAGATTTGAGAAATGAAATTAAGGAACTTACTCTTGAAAAAGAAAGAATTTCAAATAACAATGATTCTTTACTAAAGGAAAACCAAGATTTGAAAAATGAAGTTAGTAAATTAAAACCTATTATTGATAAATTTACTTTGAGTTCAGAAAAGTTAGAAATGATATTAAATAGTCAAAGGGCTGTTTACAATAGAGCTGGTCTTGGATACAATCCTACTATAAGACAAAAATTTTTGAAAAATATTTATGTGCATGCTGATGATTCAACTAGAATTACTTGCTTTAAATGTGGTAAATTTGGACACAAAGCATATACTTGTCACACACACAAAGTTAAACAAATATGGGTTCCAAAAGGAACTATTTTGACTAACCCGAAAGGACCCAAGAAAGCTTGGGTACCTAAGAGCAAAACTTAAAATTGTGTATGCAGGTGTGTCTTGCAACCCGAGCAACTAAAAGACAATGGTATTTGGATAGCGGGTGTTCAAGACACATGACGGGTGATGAATCTCAATTCATCACTTTAGAGGCAAAAGATGGAGGTGTTGTTACTTTTGGTGATAATGGCCAAGGAAAAATTATTGGCATTGGAAAAATAGGTATCACACCTCATACTTTTATTGACAATGTCTTACTTGTGAAAGGTTTAAAGCATAATTTACTAAGTATCAGTCAATTATGTGATAAAGGATTTAAAGTTACATTTGAATCATCTTTATGCATTGTTAAAAATCCTACTAATGATAATCTGAAATTTGTTGGTCATAGGCATGGTAATATCTACATTGTTGATTTAAATGATTTGAATGATAGAAATGTTGATTGCCTAGTTGCTATGAATAATAAAACTGATAATAGTTGGTTATGGCATCGTAGGCTAGCTCATGCAAGCATGGATTATTATCTAAACTAATCAAAAAGGATTTAGTAAATGGTTTGCCAAAACTCTCTTTTGAAAAAGATAAAATCTGTGATGCTTGTCAATTTGGAAAACAAACTCGAGTATCTTTTAAATCGAAAAATGTGATTTCAACCACTAGACCTTTAGAACTCTTGCACATGGATTTATTCGGTCCTACAAGAACAACTAGTCTAGGAGGAAAAAGATATGGTTTTGTCATAATTGATGATTTCTCTCGTTTTACATGGGTTTTATTCTTAGCCAGTAAAGATGAAGCATTTCCATCATTTCAAAAATTATTTAAAAGAATTACAAATGAAAAGAATTCTTCTGTTTTATCGATACGAAGTGATCATGGAAAAGAATTTGAAAATCAATATTTTGAAATTTTTGTAATGAAAATGGAATTGAACATAATTTTTCTGCACCCAGAACACCTCAACAAAATGGAGTAGTAGAAAGGAAAAACAGAACTTTAGAAGAAATGGCTCGTACCATGTTGTGTGAAAGCAATCTCCCAAAATATTTTTGGGCTGAAGCAATTAACACTGCATGTTATGTTTTAAATCGTGCATTAATTAGACCTGTTTTGAAAAAGACTCCTTATGAACTTTGGAAAGGTAGAAAACCTAATATCGGTTATTTTCATGTCTTTGGATGTCGCTGCTTTGTTTTGAATAACGGAAAAATAAACCTTGATAAATTTGATGCGAAATCTGACGAAGGAATTTTTCTTGGTTATTCATTGCATAGTAGAGCTTTTAGAGTTTTTAACAAAAAGACATTGGTAGTTGAAGAATCTATTCATGTTATATTTGATGAAACTAATGATCTTCCCTTAAGGAAGAGAAAAGGTATAGTTGATGCAGATGAAATTGAAGATCAACTCAAAGACATCACCTTGAAGGACAAAGATGAATCAGATACACAAGAGGTAAATGAAGAAAGCAATCCTAATCCACCTGAAGCCTCACAAGGTAATGATGACTTAGAAAGAGGATGGAGGTATGTTCACAGTCACCCTAAAGATCAAATTATTGGTGAAATATCTCATGGAATTAGGACAAGATCGACATTTAGAGATACATATAATAACTTAGCATTTGTTTCTAAAATTGAACCTAAATGTTATGATGAAGCTAAGAATGATATTGATTGGTTAAATGCAATGCATGAAGAACTTAATCAATTTGAAAGAAATAATGTTTGGACACTTATTGAAAGACCTAATGATTATCAAATTATTGGAACAAAATGGGTTTTCAGAAATAAGTTAGATGAACATGGTAACATAATAAGAAATAAAGCAAGACTAGTAGCTAAGGGTTATAATCAAGAAGAAGGAATTGATTTTGATGAAACATATGCCCCTGTTGCTAGATTAGAAGCTATCAGATTACTTCTTGCTGTTGCTTGCTTTATGAATTTTAAATTATATCAAATGGATGTTAAAAGCGCTTTCTTAAATGGATATATTGCTGAACAAGTATTTGTGGAACAACCACCCGGTTTTGAAAATCACTTGTTTCCAAACCACGTATTTAAATTAAACAAAGCTTTGTATGGTTTGAAGCAAGCTCCCCGGGCTTGGTATGAAAGATTAAGCAAGTTCTTGATTAGTAATAAATTCATTCGAGGAAATGTTGATACAACCTTATTTATTAAAAGACAAAATGATGATATTTTAATTATTCAAATCTATGTAGATGATATCATATTTGGTGCCACTAATGACTCGTTATGCAAAGATTTTGCTAAGCTTATGCAGGGAGAATTCGAGATGAGTATGATGGGAGAACTGAATTATTTTCTCGGACTCCAAGTCAAGCAAAGCAATGACGGGATCTTCATAAGCCAATCCAAGTACATCAAGAGATGATCAAAAAGTTTGGCATGGAGACATCTAAAAGTATCGGTACCCCTATGAGCTCATCTTGTAGAATTGATGCTTGTAATTCTGAAAAATCTGTAGATCTAAAACTTTATAGAGGAATGATAGGATCTTTGTTATACTTAACTGCCAGTAGACCTGATATCTTGTTTAGTGTTTGCATGTGTGCCAGATATCAAGCTAATCCTAAAGAATCACACTTGCTTGCTGTTAAAAGAATATTTAAATATTTAAATGGAACTAAAAACTTAGGACTTTGGTATGACAGACAATCTAGCATTGACTTAATAGGATACACCGATTCAGACTTTGCTGGATGTAAACTAGACAGAAAATCAACTAGTGGAACTTGCCAATTCCTAGGTGTTAACTTAATCTCATGGTTTAGCAAGAAGCAAACTTCAGTAGCATTGTCTACGGCCGAGGCCGAATACATTGCAGCTGGAAGTTGCTGTGCTCAAATTTTGTGGATTAAGCAGCAACTAGAGGATTATGGTATCAAACAAAAGGGAATACCAATAAAATGTGATAACACTAGTGCAATTTGCCTAACTAAAAATCCTATTCAACACTCTAGAACAAAACATATAGAAATCCGACATCATTTTATTAGAGATCATGTTAATGATGGCAACATTGTATTGGAATTTGTAAACACTGAAAAACAACTCGCAGACATATTTACTAAACCTTTAGATGAATCAAAATTTTATGAAATAAGAATGGAACTTGGAATGATTGATCCATCTAATTAATTAAGTAATCATGTTTGTGACACTTGTTTGTGATTGGACATCTTGATTGAAATGTATTGATTATCTAATTCCATCTAAATCAATTAAATCTTTCATGAAAATTCCTTAGAATGACCTTAATGTTTTGTCTTCTAGTGAGTAAGTTAGCTAGGTAGTTAACTACCCACATTCCTTTTCATGAAAGCTTGTCCACTTCATTCCACGCCACCTACCTTTTGACCTTTTTCATGGGACTATTCAAGAAAGCTAACTAACCAGGTAACCATCCAGGCACCTGACAAGCTAGCTCTTTTGAATCATCCTTATATAAGGGCCAAATTCTTGTCTCACACGTCTCCACCAAGAAAATTCCATTCCACTCGCCTCATTCCACTCAAACGTCCCCTTCTCATCTTGCTTCTTCCATCTTGTAGAGGAAAAGAATGGCTCCAAAGAAGAAGGGTTCTCACTCAAGAGAAGACACAACGGATCTTCCTCGGAAAAATTCTTCTTCCTCCTCAAGATCTATATTTCCTTCTTTAACCACTCGATCTATTTCAAATGGAAGGTTAGTAGATTTCAGTTTCTTAGAAAAAGAGGGATTTAAAATAGGAAATCTCCTAGCTTCTCAAGGTTGGACTGACTATTATCTACTAGGAAACCTATTTATCCTACTCTTGTTTATGAATTTTATGAAAATATTAGTTTTGGTGATGGAACTATTTCTTCACTTGTTAAAAATGTTAAAATTAATTTTGATAGTGATGTGCTAGGGTCAGCCCTAGGTATTCCATCCGATGGTCTCTTGACATATTTTCCTAGCGATCGAAACTTTAAAATTGCTTCTATTTTGGGCTTAGAGGATGATAATGCTCTTGTAGACAATCTTGATGCTAACATGTTGAATGTTGAGAATAGATTGCTACACAGTATTATTGCAAAAATATTTGCACCTCGTGCCGGTTCATTTAATGCTATAACTGATAGGGACATAGGACTAATGTTTAACATATTAGAAGGAAC
>UESW01002262.1:231645-253643 GCA_900491605.1 Calamus simplicifolius
TATGAAGGAACTCCCTTAGACTTTCCAGAATTGATGGTTATAATGAGCTTAGGTAGATCCAACGCCGCCTTCTCAACCTAATGACATACCCGGATCTTCCACTCGACCTGAAGGCTCTTCCAAGCAACCTAAAGTCATATCTTCTGATGATGATGATTGATGATTCTATGTTTAATCTATGTTTCATGTCATGTAATATGTTTCTATGAATGTTTAATCTATGTTGATGTCATGTTTGTAATCTCTATCATATGAACCTTGTATTGTAATATGTTTTCTATAAATGACTGAATTATAATTTCTGCTTGATATATTGTATCTTTTCTTCATAAATTGTGCTATTATAAATTGTTGAATTATTGCATATTCTGCAACTTCTTTTTGATCAATGACAAAAAGGGGGAGAAGAATATGCATAAATAATATTAAAATTGTTGCAGGGGAGAAGAATCACTTCATATATTCAGGGGAGATTAATATATTTAGGGGAGATTATATTTTGAATGCTGATTATATATGCTGAATGATTTATGCTTAATGTTTTGTAAGTTTTTGTCATCATCAAAAAGGGGGAGATTGTTGACCCTTGAATTGATTTTGATGATTACAAAACATATAAAGCCTAAATAAATTATGATAATCCATGATATTGCAAGTATCTTCATGTATCTTCATGTTTACAATTGTCAAGAATTTTTCATATGATGCAATGAAGTTTTTTTATCTTGTGAAGAATATAAAAATTCACTTGCCTATCTATTGAATTTATTGCATGGCTTTGCTAGCTAGCTTCCATTCCATGCTAGTTAGCTATTTTAGTATACTCCTTGTGCTGGCCGAATTTGTTGGGAAATGAGTTAGCTGGGAAGCTAACTTCCCTTCCTTGCTAGCCACTTAGGAGTTAGCTACCTTCATGCTGGCCGAATGAATTGGGAAACAAGCTAGCTGGGAAGCTAACCTCCCCTCCATGCAAGCCGTTTGGAAGCTAACTCTCTTCTTGCTGGCCGTGAGTTTTATTTTATAAGTTAGCTGGGAAGCTAACTCTTTCCCCTTGCATGGCTGGTCACTTTTCCCTTGAGGTTAGCTCACAAGCTAACTTGTTTGTTCATGCCTTCATGCTTGGCCGTTTGGTGCTTTGTAGGAGTTAGCTTGCAAGCTAACTTCCTTCCTTCATTCCAAGGTACGTAACATGAAAAACTCTCTTCTTAGCTAGCTTGGTATTAGCTTTTTCATGTCCCAGTTAGCTCACAAGTCAACTACCTTTATGCATGATAGAATAAACCTTTATCTTAGTTAGCTTATAAGCTAACTTCCCTCCACTGAATTTCAAATCAGCCGCATGAATTTAAAATAGAGTTAGCTCACAAGCTAACTATCTTTTTGTCATGGCCTCACACCTTTATGGATAGCTAACTTATGAGTTAGCTAGTTGTCAAGAATGCTTTTTCATGAAACCATCTCCCGTAGCATTTTTTTTGAGAAAGCTAGCTTACAAGCTAACCATCTTTTCATGATTCCCTTTGGGAGTTAGCTTATAAGCTAACTATCTTTATTGCTTTCATGGCTTGGGAGTTAGCTATTTCTTGACATGAATAGGCTTAGCTAACTTATGAGTTAACTATTTTAAAGTGTTTTTCATCCTAGCCGCATGAATTCAAAATTAAGTTAGCTCACAAGCTAACTATTTTTTACATGGCCTCTTACACCTTTTCATAGCCAACTCATAAGCTAACTATTTTTAAATATGTTTCTGGTTATGAAACCGTTGGATGCTTTCTTACATGGCTAGTTAGCTCAAGAGCTAACTAGTTTGTGCCTTAGTTAGCTCCATAGCTAACTATCTTTTCTTAATAGCATGAAACCAAGGCTACAAGCTAACTATTTTTCTCCTGGTTTCTTCTCAGCCGTGTGGATTTGAATTGAGCTAGCTTGCTAGCTAGCTACTCTTTCCCTCCATGGTTTTGCCGATTTCTTCTTGCCGTGGGATTTTGGAAACAAGCTAGCTAGCTTGGGAGAAAAGCTAGCTTATTGCTTCCTCCTTTTTCCATTATGGCCGCACGTTTCTCTTTGGGAGTTGCTGAAATTTATTTCAGCCTCCTCTCTCTCTCTCTCTCATTTAATGCTCTCTCTCTCTCTCATTACTATTTGATGAATGCTGACCATTTTCTTTTTGTTATGGACAGGAATCCTTCATTAGCAATGGATTTAATGCTTTCATCATTTGGGAAAATATTTCAAACGGTTTTATTTCTTCCCGTTTTTCCTTTCCTCTATTTTACCAATGAATCTAACGGATAGTTTTTGAATGGTTTAAATAGGGATGTTCAGAAGAAATCCTTGACGAAATTTATATATCTTTTGACATATCAAGAACACAAAAGAGAGAAAAGAAATCAAAAGAGAGTGCTTATTGCAAGATATTTTTCGGATCCTTGAAGAGCAAGATATTGTGCTGCGAAGTTGCATCCTCCAACCCTTGCTCAAGTCGTCCAGATCCGGTGAAGCGAGTGCAAAATTTCAGCTACTTCGAAAATCAACATTTGCTGCTGAAGTATTGCTTCAAAAAGTTGTAAAGTTTATCTTTGAATATTTGCTCAAATTAGGAGCTGTCTATTTTTGATAAATCTTGTATTAGGGTTAGAGATAACCCTAGTTTCTTGATTGGCTTCCTTGTGCCATTAAACAAGAGGACTAGCCGGGAAGGCTAGGGGATTGGTTTCCTTGTACCAGTTAAACAAGAGGACTAGCCGGGAAGGCTAGGGGATTTGGCTGCCTTGTGCCGTGAAAACAAGAGGACTAGCCGGGGAAGGCTAGGGGATTTGGCTGCCTTGTGCCGTGAAAACAAGAGGACTAGCCGGGGAAGGCTAGGGGTTGTAATCGTTGTGATACGATTAGTGAAATTCCCAAAGGTTTTTGGGGAGTGGATGTAGGAGCCGAGTTTGGCACCGAACCACTATAAACCTTGCTGTGTTTGTGATTGATTGATCTGTGTATTTTCTATTTCGTGCACTCCACTACACCGCTGCGAATTAAATTCTGATTAAGCACATATCTGCGTTAGTCAATATCATCCATTGTATTAATTAATTTTTAAATACCCAATTCACCCCCCTCTTGGGCTACTACGTCTGGGCAACATACAGCAATTAAGTGAGATTCTTTAGGTTTAGATTGAAATCTAGCACATAAACATACTGCAAACATAATATCTGGTCTACTAGCTGTTAAGTAAAGAAGAGATCCAATCATACCTCTATAATATTTTTGATCTACTTTCTTACCATCTTCATCTTTGTCCAATTTGCACGAAGGACTCATAGGAGTTCCAAGTGGCTTGATTGACTCCATTCCAAACTTCTTGAGCAGTTCTTTTATGTATTTGGCTTGATTGATGAAAATTCCTTCTTTGCTTTGTTTGATTTGAAGTCCTAGGAAGAAGTTGAGTTTTCCCATCATACTCATTTCAAACTCACCCTGCATTAACTTAGCAAATTCTTGACATAACAAGTTGTTAGTAGCACCGAATACAATATCATCGACATATATTTGTACTACTAATAAATCTTTATCTTTTCTTTTCAAAAATAATGTTTTATCAACATTTCCTCTTACAAAATCATTTTCAATTAAAAATTTACTTAATATTTCATACCAAGCTCTAGGTGCCTGTTTCAAACCATATAGTATTTTGTGTAATTTAAAAACATGATTTGGAAATTCATGATCTTCAAAACCAGGTGGTTGTTCAACAAACACTTCCTCATTTATAAATCCGTTTAAAAATGCACTTTTAACATCCATTTGAAATAAATTGATATGCATATGACATGCAAATGCAAGTAATAATCTAATTGCTTCAAGTCTAGCTACAGGTGCAAAAGTTTCATCAAAATCAATTCCTTCTTCTTGATTATATCCTTTTGCAACTAATCTAGCTTTGTTTCTAATTACTATGCCATTTTCATCTAATTTATTTCTAAATACCCATTTTGATCCTATAACAGAATGATCTTTAGGTCTATCTACAAAAGTCCAAACATTATTCCTAGTAAATTGATTTAATTCTTCTTGCATAGCTAACATTCAATTATTATCTTTTTCTGCTTCTTCAATAGTTTTAGGTTCAATTTGAGATACAAATGCAAGATGATTATTGATGTTTCTCATTGATGATCTAGTTCTTACTCCTTGAGATGGATCACCTATAATTAATTCTCTTGGATGACCATAGGCATATCTCCAATCTCTAGGTAGATCTATATCATTATGATTTGCATCAACAACATCAACACTAGGAGAATCATTATCTTTAGCTTCTTGTTCATGATCTAAAGATACATCTATATTCAATTTTTTAATATCTCTTTCTAGAATGTTTGTATCTTCCTCATCATCAATCTTTTCAGAACTTGATGCTAAAGATTCATCAAAAATTACATGAATAGATTCTTCTACAATTAAGTTTCTCTTGTTAAATACTCTATAGGCTTTACTAGATGTTGAATATCCTAAGAAAATGCCTTCATCAGATTTTGCATCAAATTTTTCTAGATTATCTTTGCCATTATTATGAATGAAACACTTACAACCAAATGCATGAAAATAATTTATGTTTGGTTTTCTATTATTCCATAGTTCATAAGGAGTTTTCTTAATGATTGGCCTAATTAGAGCTCTATTAAGAATGTAGCATGCCGTGTTTATAGCTTCCGTCAAAAAGTATTTTGGTAGGTTGCTTTCACATAGCATGGTACGGGCCATGTCTTCTAAGGTTCTATTTTTCCTTTCAACTACTCCGTTTTGTTGCGGTGTTCTAGGTGCTGAAAAATTATGATGAATCATTTTCTATGCAAAAGTTTTCAAATAAATAATTTTCAAATTCAGTGCCATGATCACTTCTTAGAGACACTATGGTGTTGTTTTTCTCATTTGTGACCTTCTTGAAGAATTCAGAAATAATGGAAAGGTCTCATCCTTATGAGCTAAAAACAATACCCAAGTGTATCTAGAATAATCATCTACAATCACAAGACCATATTTCTTTCCTCCTAGACTTGTGGTTCTAGTAGGTCCAAAAAGATCCATGTGAAGTAGTTCAAGAGGCCTAGAAGTGGAAACAATATTTTTAGTTTTGAAAGAATTTCTAGTTTGTTTTCCAAATTGACATGCATCACAAATTTTATTATTTTCAAAATCTAGTTGTGGAAGTCCTTTTACTAAATCCATTCTAATTAATTTTGAAATAAGGTGTGTGCTTGCATGACCTAATCTACGATGCCACAACCAACCAATCTCATTCATATTAGCATTATTAGCAACTAAGCAATGATTACTAGTAGACAAATTGTCTAAATCAATCAAGTATACATTGCCATTTCTATTTCCAATAAAAACAATGCTATTATCAATGGGATTAGAAACTGTGCATATAGAAGATTCAAATGATACTTTAAAACCTTTATCACATAATTGACTAATGCTAATTAAATTGTGTTTCAAACCATTAACATATAAGATATTTTCAATATATGTGGAGGGAGTTATTTGAATGTTACCAAACCCCAAGATTTGGCCTTTGTCATTATCACCAAATGTAACTACTCCTCTTTTGCTTTCAAGGGTGATGAATTGATCCTTGTCACCCGTCATGTGCCTTGAGCAGCCGCTATCGAGATACCACTTTCGCTTTGATCTTTTGACCGCAAGACACTCCTGCAAAAATAATTAAGTCTTATATTTAGGTACCCAAGCCTTCTTGGGTCCTTCATAGTTAGTAGCATAAAAGACTATTCCTTTGGGAACCCATATCTTCTTTCCTTTATTATTTAACTTCTTGTCAATTTTCTTAAAATTGCATTCAAAAACTTTGTGTCCCTTTTTGTTACAGTAATGACATGTAACATTATCATTGTTTTGTTCCTTTCTAAAAAAGTTTTTGATAAATTTTTGCTTTAAGTTAGGTCTATAACCTAAACCAGTCTTATCATATATAGCTCTTTGATTACTTAACAATAAATTAAGTTTTTCAGAACTATAAGTGAATTTATCAACAATATTTTTATATTTATCAACTTCCTTCTTTAGTTTATCATTTTCATTGGAAATTGATTCTTTTTCTTTTGACAGATTTTTATTTTCAGATTTCAGCATTTTAGTTTCATTATTAAGATTTTCTTTTTCTTTAATGAAAGTTAAATTTTTGTTTATCAAAAACTTATATTTCATTTCAAAACTTTGAAATCACCAACAAGTTCATTAAAAGCATCAAACAATTCATCAAAAGCAAAGTCATCACAAGGATTTTCGAAACTTACCTCACTGTCGTCGTTTGCCATAAAGCAAATGTTTGCAACTTCCTTTTGATCTTCCTCTGAAGAAGATTCATCACTATCACTCCAGGTTGCAACATAGGCTTTCTTCTTCTTCTTAAAAGTTTTTTCAGTTGAGGACAATCATATCTATAATGCCCCGGTTTCTTATATTCATAGCAAATCAAGGGCTCTTTCTCTTTGTCCTTGTCCTTATCTTTTTCTTTTTATCCTTCCATCTTAGCTCCAAATTTCTTTTTGTGGAAGGGTTTCTTTCTCCTCATGAATTTTTTAAATTTTCTTGCTAGAAGAGCTGTATCATCATCATCATCATCATTTTCACTACAGCTCTCCTCACTTTCAGCAGCCTTAAGAGCTATGGTCTTTTTCTTTTTCACATCCTCTTCTATGTGCTGCTTCATGGTCAATTCATGGGTCATTAGGGATCCTAGAAGCTCCTCTAAGGGTAAGGTATTGAGGTCCTTTGCTTCTTGGATTGCTGTCACCTTCGCTTCCCACGTTCTTGGAAGTGACCTGAGAATTTTGCGAACAAGTTCAGAGTTAGAATATGTTTTGCCTAAACTTTTCAAACCATTTACAATATCAGTAAATCTAGTGTACATGCATGCTATAGTTTCAGTTTGTTCCATGCTAAATAATTCATATTTGTGCACTAGAATATTGATCTTAGATTCTTTAACTTGATTGGTACCCTCATGGGTAACCTCTAATCTATCTCAAATCTCCTTTGCGGAATTACATGTAGAGATTCTATTAAATTCATTAGCATCTAAAGAGCAATACAAGACATTCATGGCCTTAGCATTGAGCTGTGCCATTTTCCTATCATTATCATTCCAATCCCTTTCGGGTTTAGGAACAATAGTGCCATCAACAATGTGTGTGGGTGTACTAGGTCCATTAGTTATAACACCCCATAATTCATAATCAGAAGCTTGAATGAATATCCTCATTCTTGCTTTCCAATATGAATAGTTGGAACCATTAAACAAGGGAGGTCTATTCGTAGAATGACCTTCGGCAAATGATCCAACTTGAGCCGCCATTTGGATCTTTAGCTCTTGATCGTGTGATTAAATTCAAATGAGCACTTGCTCTGATACCAATTGTTGGCCCAGATGACAACCCAAGAGGGGGGGGGTGAATTGGGTTCTTAAAAAATTTAACCTCTTTAAAAAAATTGTTTGCTTAAGATGAATGAAAGTAAATGCAATGCAAATATAAAGCACAATCAATGAGATAGAGATAGAGATAGAGACAATAGAAGCATGGCAAACACAAAGATTTTATAGTGGTTCGGTATATCCAACTCCTACGTCCACTCCCAAGATCCACTTGGGTCCACACTATAATCTCCTCGATTACAGCCGAGTTTTTTACAAGCTCACAACCCAAACTTGTTGTTTTACCCGGGATCACAACGAACCCAGCCGGTTTTTCGGGCTCACCAGCACACAACCCTAAACTCAAGCTAATCTAGCTTGACCCGAGGTATACAACCTCCACTAGTTCAATCCCTTTGATTGAACTAGGCACAAACAAAAAGAATATAGTTTTTCAAAGATACACAGCTCCTCAATGAGCAAATATTCAAAAATAAGTAAACAAGTTTAGAAAAGCCTGATTTGAAGTTGTTTAGCTTTGAGCTTTTCTTCTTTTCTTCTTTTCCTCTTCTCCCTTTGGAATGATGAATCAAGCCTCAGCTTTAATCCCTTACAGTCGTTGCAGTTGAGAAGATTGGAAATGGAAGAAACAGATCTTTTACTTCAATTTGGGAAATCCACCGATTTTTGATTTGGGCGCCTTGGATTCCTCTTTGAGCTTTTTGGAGTGGAAGGATTTGAATTTGAATGCTTTTCTCTTGGATTTCAGGCTCAGGGTTTCTCGGATTTTTGATTTGAAATTTTTCTATTTTTTGTTCTCTTTTTCTTCTTTTTTCTCTCCTTTTCAAACGGGTGTTTTTCCCCTTTTTATAGATTTCTTTTAATCCGTTTTGGGAAGGAAACTAGCCGTTGGAGTGTACCTGAAAAAAAATATATCTGTTAGAAATTAGGTAAAAAGAAATATTACCGTTAGAGCTGATCTGGCATTTTAAATTTTGTCCCAGTCAGGTTGGAGTCGGCTCCAACTTTTTAGGTGTCGGCTTCAGATCGTTTTACCAAAAATAGAAATTTTGAGTTCGTTGAGGAGTCGGCTCCGAAAAAGTAAGTGTCGGCTCGCCATCGTCAGGTGTCGACTCCCGAATACTATAGGTGTCGGCTCCAGGATGCTCAAAAAACAAGCGTTCTGTCCCCGCATCGGAGTCGGCTCCAGACACTGTAAGTGTCGACTCCGAAACTCTAGGTGTCGGCTCTGAAACTCTAGGTGTCGACTCCGGATTGTATCAAAAATCAGATTAAAATTGAATTGGCCATGGGGTCGGCTCCATATTTTCTAGGTGTCGACTCCAAGCTCTAAACTTTGAAATCTCTGATTTGTATTTGATTCAAAATTCATTTCTTAATTCCTTTAAATTGATCAAATAAATTTAAGTCCTGAAACACTTATAAAATCCATTGGTAATCAAATAAATACACTCAATTCCTTTATTAATCATCAAAATTAATAAATGGATCAACATGTCGATATTATATCTCATCTTATTATTCCTACCTCATTCTTTCTTGGTTTTATAGAGCTATCGAACAATTTTTATGGGGTCATAATTATGGGAGTTGGACTTGGTATCCTTTCCATCTCTCCGTGATGGATGACACTCTTAAGTAAGGTTATTAGAAAGATTGTATTGCAACCAAATTCTCTTTTATTCTGATGAATCTCTTATAAGTACAACTTTGGTAGCTCCTGGCTAGACTATTATCCTATAAGGACTTCATCATTGTCATGAAAGTCTATTTGCAGAGCATCTAGGTTAATTGCTGATGATTTTAGGTAGTCCATTGATAATAAGAAACTAGTTCGATGGAATATGGACCCATGGTTCTATAGTCTACCTTTGACTCATACTCCAACTATTTATGATTTGGCTTTTGGGACTTAGGCTTCATTGTAGCATCACAATAATCCTAACAAAAGGCAAAGTTGAAAAGATCTTTCCCGATGCTAATAAGCATCGAAAAAAAATCATCCCGATGCTTCAAAAAGCGTCAGCAAATGAGAAGTAAAAATAAAATTTTTTGATGCTTTTTAAAAGCGTCGAAAAACTTTGATGCTATATTGCGTCGGCAATATACATTTTTCCGATGCTTTAAAATTTTCTGGCTTTCTATTAAAATGTCAATATCTTGACTTCCTATTCCCCTTTTTTTTTTTTTTTTAACTAACAATCTTTAGAGTTATGGACACGGGCTTTTCTATGTTAAATAATTAAATTAAAAAATATTTTAGGAAAAAATATTAAAGGCGTAGTTATTATTTATTATAGTTTTCTTTTCAGTATTCTCATTAGATCGTTTAAGCAATATCCATTATTTGGGTTGCGAGTAGCTTATAATCGGATCATAAAAAGTGTGCAAGATTATTTCACCATTTGGGCCTGCCATCTTTGCTGCCTTGTGGCTCCGTGGTAATCAACTGTGACTTTCTATTAATATCTTCTTTAGCAATTTTTATGCTTTCTATTTTGTTCAGACGTTTCTATTTTTAGCTTATCTTTATTTTTCCTTTTAATGGCTGAACTTCATCTTGCCTGCTGCACCTTTACAATGTTGGTTAAATATTCCATATTCAGAATAATGGCACGCCCACACAGTGAACTGGAATCATATTTATTATTTATATGTATATTTTTATAATCATTTTTTATTTACATTCTTATAATTACTTGAAATTATGTGTGTAACTTTTCAAATTCTTATTTACCTATATGTCGATATAAATTATTTCTTTTTATGCGCCTTTCAAGTTAAAGATATTAATTTATAAGAATATATATATAGTTAGAAAATTTGTGAGGATATAAATGAAATTTTAGATGCCTATAAGGATATATATGTAAAAAGAAATGATCATAAGGTGCTATTTGCTTCATGGTAATATTAAATTAACAAAAATTTTATATTCTTGATAATTTTGCATTTGATTATTGATTTCTTTGAAAAATTATTGCATTTATTTCATAATAACAAAATATATTAATTAATTTACTATGTTTTTTAATTTTATTTGAATTTTATATAACTTTTACTGGAATATAAAATATTTTGATAAAGATCAAAATTTATTATATACTGATTTTAGAAATATATATTTAAATATATAATATATATATAAATACTTAGTAATATATTATATAATAATTTAATACGCATGAAGATCATAAATACTAATAAATTAAAGTTAATATTTATATGTTATTTTATAAATATATAACAGTATCTAAAATATTAAATATTTTATATTTTATTAAATTTAATATGAATATATAATATATTATATATTTAATACTATGTATAAATATAATATTAAATATTTAAATATTATCTAATGTAAATTAAATATATAATTAGACTAGATTTTATTAAATATTTATGAAAATTAAGAGCATAATTTGAGTTTATCATATTTTTGTAATCTCGAATATCCTCTTCTATTTAGGAATTGAATTACTATGATTTATGTTAAAATTAAATTACCAAAAATTAAATATTATCATCCAGGTTATCACATCTAATTGCCAAATATCTCATCCACGTGGTAATTTATAGCACATGGTAGTCTTAAAATTGCCAAATAGCCCATAAAAGCATAAGGGTTAGTAACAAATTATTAAAGAATATATATAATTTCATAACTTATAAGGGTACCATGACTAAAGCATCGACTTGCGAAGTATTTATCTTATGGCATTTGAAACAACAAATTTATTCTAGATTCCTTTTGGAAAGAACTACTTTTGATTTTTTGACTTCTTTATTTATGGTCCACAATGGTTTAGAAAATGTAGATGTGGTTGGTTGAGTAGAGATATGTAGTTGATTGCTTACTCTCATAACTTGGAAGGATAAATGTTTATGTCTCAAAGCAATGGTCTTCTCCAATCGTATTGCTTGGTGAAAGACCTAGTCAAAAGTTTCTAATTGATATAATGCTCACTCACCTTTGATGTTGGCTCGTAGGCCATGTTAATATCTTGCCTTAATTGCTTATCTTGATTTGTAATGCCATATCTGCTAGTTAACTCATTGAACTACTTTATGTATTTAGCTACCGTCAACGAGCCTTGCTTAACTTAAAAGAATTTTTTATAAATTTGCTAGTGATGTTTATAGGATAGGTACTTTCTTTAACATGATCCAATTCCAATTTCAGGTTCCAATCATTCAGCTAGGGCCAAAGCTAATAAGCCTTCAATCCATCAAATGTGACCAAAACACTGACCAGCTAGCCTAGCTTGAGTTAATAACAATAGTTGATATAGCTGTAATCAAGTTATGCTCTTGCTGGCAACTGCAACTGTGAGATTTATAATCAATAAAGAAACCAGTGAATAGGTTTCATATCATTATTTCAATTATTAGATCATAACATTACTAAAATGTGTACATGATGATGAAAATATCTGCCATTTTGTGGGGTCTTAGATCGGCAGCACAGTGACGGACGTGCGCAATTGCAATTTCTAGGTAATCATATTACTCGCATACCTGACAAGGGATATATAATTTAAAGGACCCACAACAATAATTTCCAGATAGTCTAACTTAAATTTCATAGCAATCAAGACATCATGTAATCATATCTCAAGGGTTGTTGATTGTACATCAAAATCTATTCAATGTCCAAATTATAATCATTGAGATCATCCCAATCTAGTGTCCAAATTCTGCTGTTGTCGATGATCATCGTTGAAAACGCGAGTATTGATGATGCTACTATTATTTGCACCTATCATCTTCAAAATCTGTTGTTGTTGATGATCATCATTACTGAAAACATGAGCGCTAGTGATGCTGTCGTTGTTTCGACTTCGAATCCACAAATTCTGCTGTTGTTGATCATCATCCCAAGTAATGCATCCTTAGATTATGTTGTAAGAGGTTGTTGCCTAGATGTAGCAACCCAAGGGAGGATGAATTGGTTTCTTAAAAATTATTTAGCAAGTATGTGCACTTAACAAAATCAGAATTTAATTACAAATGATGTGTAGTGAAGTAAAGAGATAATAGAGACAATCAAGCAATCACAAATACAAGAAGGTTTATAGTGGTTCGCTGCCAACCCAGCACCTACGTTCACTCCCCAAGACCCATTGAAATTTCACTCTAATCGTTTCAAATGATTACAACCCTAGCCTCTCCGGCTAGCAACTTATTTTCAGGTACAAGAAAGCCTAACCCCTAGCCTTCCGCTAGTCCTCTTGTTTATGGGCACAAGGAAGCCTTACACAACCTAGCCTTCCGGGCTAGCCTCTTGTTTACGGGCACAAGGGGGCCTTATAATCAAACACAAGAATAGCAAGGTTTAGTTATTAGAAGCTCCTAAAAGAAGCAAATAAAACAATGAAAGATCACTTTACAAATTTTGAAGATTTTGGCTTCTTCCTTAGGATAAGCTTTAAGGAATGAATGAAGCCTTCTTGTGGTTGTTGAAGCTTTGGATGATGCCTTTAATAAATTTGAACTTCTCTTTGAAAGCTTCTTGAATGCACCGGATCTCTTCTTTAAATACTCTCAACCACTTGAATAAACACTCCAATAACTCTTGTAATGATTCTCAAATGAAAGCACAACAATAACTCCTCACAAAGATTTTTAACAAGATTTTCACTCTAATTCTCACACGATTTTCTCCTCTAATTTTTACTCTTTAATCTCCTCTCTAATCTCCTTTAAAAACATTGTTAGAGGAAGTATTTATATAGCCATTTCAAAAATCTAGCCGTTGAAGAACCGTTGAAAAAAATGGATGAAAATGGGCAACCAAATATAACCGTTGAAGTATTTTTTCAAAACTCCAGTTGATTGGATTTGATCCCCAGTCGACTAGATTTGAAAATGGATCGGTCAGAAGAAATATTTATAGCAATCCAGTTGACAGGATTTGATCCCCACTCGACTAGATTTGAAAATGGATCTGCCAGGAGAAATAATCATAGCAATCTAGTTGACTAAATTTGATCCCCAGTTGACTAGATTGAATAATGGTTCAGCCAAGTCACTAAGCAAATAAATCTAGTTGATTGGATTTGATCCCCAGTCAACTATATTGAAGCATGGTTCGGCCAATTCACTGCACATAACATCTAGTTGACTGGATTTGATCCCCAGTCAGCTAGAATCTGCTCACGGTTTTGGGATGCAAGCAACTTTTAATAGGATTTACAAGATTGCCATTGACTGCATTCAGTGGGATTTACAGGATTGCCATGCAATGCTTTGGAAAATAATTTTTACATGATAAATCATCAAAGATAGATTTAATCATTTGAGAAATGAATGATCAAAAATAATTTTTACATGATAAATCATCAAAGATAGATTTAGTCATTTGAGAAATGAATGATCAAACATTGAAGAACCATGATAAAACATTTGGACTTGATAAAGCATTTGAAATACAAATCATTAGCTTATTTGAAAATATTTTTCACTTGAAAATTTGAACCATATTGGTCTCATGTTATAAGAAACAATTTTAATACAAGAGTTCATACAAAATAGTTCTAGTTATTTGTAAAGCAAAAGTCCATTTGAAAAATTGAAATATAGGTTCATTGTAATGAATACTCTTGAAAACATTTGGACTTGAAAAGTTTGCCCACATTACCTTCATTTTACCTTTGTAATTAATGCCTTTCTTTTGATTTGTAGAGTAATTCAATTTGAAGTAACATCATCTTCTTGATGATTCACCTGAAATTTGTTTGACTCAATAACAAGATTATTAGAATTATACTTAGTTGTTTTGTATTTATCAAAATCAATATGAGGTTAACAGAGGTTATCACTGCTAACAATGCAGATTCCAATGATGTTGGAAGGATTTGTATTTATCATCCTCAACTTATGCTCGTCATAGCCATGAACAATCCATGGTGGGTGCTGGCATGTTACATCTTATTCTGACCATCCTATTATTTTTGCAACAGTGGTGTTGATTTCTTTTTCACTTTTGTTGGTGCAGGTTAGTAGTAGAGGTGGTGTAATCATTGACTACGCATGGGAGCTGTTGATCATTGCTTATGCCCATCCCTGAATTTTGGATACTGCAAAGCACTATCTCCTTACCTTGGTCATCAACTGGAGAATCAAGGGATCGATATTCGTGCATTATCCAAGAAGTGGCCACGGGCTTGCTTTCTTTCTTTGTTGGCAATACGAACTTAAGATTAATCATTTTTGTTCGATGACAGCATCATCATTGTAGATAAAGATACGCTGATAGCTAGCATGCCATGTATCATTTTCAGTACCACGCAGCCTATCGTCGAAGGCGTCGGAACGAGTTGAAGCAATATATTGTATTTCTATCCTTTTTATGCTTGAATTCAACTGCATCCATACATGTGTAAGAATTAAATCAAGTTAATTATTGAGTAAGCTTTAGCATGCTAATTAATCTCCTTGTTGCAATAAAAAGCATGTAAAAATTTATTAGATAGATAATTATAACAAAATATATGCATATAAAGATGATTGATAAAATTAATAACTAAACTTACTTCTAAGATTCCATGGCTCCGTAGCATATACATCGATGTCGAGTATAAAATTGAAAAAAAAAAAAAGGTTGCTTTCCTTGTACCTTGGGATTGAGAGTATTTTATTGCTAAGTTCGAATGTGAACTCGGCTAGAATCTCCACCCCAGGCGTTATTGTCATTATCCCTCTGTCCTGCATATATATATATATATATATATAAACTACAGTAAAATATAATTTTCGTATCGTATCGAATGAATAACGAAAACTTCGCTGGATCTATATATTCGTAAGAAATCTTTTAACAAACCTCTCGGTCTCTTGGACTCCCTTACTCTATTTTCTTTTTCTAGCTCACTGAAATCTTTATATATATTTATATACAATTGCCAGTAACCCTTTATTAGAATAATCAAATATTATATTATAAAATAATGATAACATAGGTTTAGCTGGGCTGCAAGTAACATTCGATTCTGAACCGTTGGATAAAGATATTTTTTGTCTCTAATTTTTTTTAAGTTAGAAGTCCTCGTCTCATCACAAAGAACGAAAAGGTTCAAGGGATTAAATTGATGAGAGATGAGGCTCAAGCCTCATCCTCTCATTGAATCAAGAAGGATCTGTAGAGCAAAGACAAAGAAAGATTGAAGATAGGGGAGTTACAAGTTCGGATTTGTCGCTGGAATGAAGGAAGAAGGCGGCGATTTCACGTCTTTTTTTTTTTTTTTCTTGCTCTGCTTCCCAAGAAACAACCGTTCATAATCTTGATTTCCAGCAACTATTACAAATGCGATAAAAAGATCATTTAACGGTGGAATGGAAGTGAAACAGAAGCTAATGCTTACCAATTTTTGAATCGTTTACTGGATAAAATGTGGAACAAGAGGGCAGAGAGTTCTTCCAATTCTCTCGAGTAAAGCTAGCTTCTTGATCGAAGAACGAAAAGGTTCGATGGATTAAATTGATGAGAGATCGGATAAGTCTCTTCCTCTCAGTCTTTGAATGAAGAAGGACTCCGAAGAATGCCTTTAAATTGATGAAGGGTGTCGGGCGATGGGTTTGGACTGAGGGCGTTGGCTAGCTGAATGGGGAGAGGGGGAAGACGAACTCTTCTCTTTTTATCTAATGGGCTGGACTTGAACCAATGGGCCAGCTGGTTCAAGTTGGTTCAAGTCGTGGTAGAATTCCACCGGAGATTGCTGTCTAAATGATGTTCTTGGAACGACACGGAGTGAGTGTTATTCGTTGGCTTTATGTTCCTTAGTATAGTGTTTGGATGTTCTATTTCTGATTAGAATAGGGCCTTATTCCATAGTATTTTCTTAAACAGGCCAAAAAAAGGTGATGAGCCCCATAGGAATTGGTATTCTGATTAAACATCCTTATTCTAGAATTCGTATTCCATGCTCCCCCATAGAATAACTCTATTTTCATTTACCGTATTTCAAAGGTAGTGGCTGAAAAAAATTTTGACCGTTATCCCCTCTATCAAAAAAATTCGTGATATTAAGTATATAAAAAAAAAATTGTAGCCTTGGCTAATCGTTACTAATATATGTACATAACAATTTTCTCTTGCTAATCATTACGAATATATATACATAACATGCAAACTTTTAATAAATCATAATAATTAATTAATTAATTAATAAAAATAATTTATTTAAGTAATTATATTAATAAATAAATTGATAATCTATTTTTTTATCATTTGATTAGAGATATTTTTGAATTTTTTTTTAAAAAATCTTGATATTTCTAATGGAATACATGCTTATTCTATATAAATCTTTTGATATTTTTTTTTATTATTTCATGCATTGAATCAGGCTAAGACCATATAAAAACAACTGCATGCAGTTGTTTTATGACCTGGCTAATTTATTAAACATAAATAACTATAACGCGAGATGGTTGCAGGACGAGGAGCAGTACTGCTGTGGAGGTTTTAGGATACTCCCTTGATATAGTGTGATTACTTTTAATTATTTTAGTTAACTCGCCCTGCTAGCCTCCTGATGCTATCCGTGTGAAATTGATCCAATGTTGGAACATTAGAAAGATGTAACGATCTGGGTCCATGGGACCGTTTCGTTACAAGAAAGCAAGACGGATAAGGTTCACATCAACTTGGGCTATTACAGTCCAAAAATGGATCTAATTGGTGCCTTGTCCTTTTTGCTTAACCGGTTATAAACCACTCAATCAATTCCTAATTTCCCAATATGGGACTATTGGGAGGGGCATCATAATCTACCCCTTAACAAAGGCGACGTCCTCGTCGCCAGGGCCTGGCCCCCACAGGTTCAAGAGGTGGCTCCCATCGATGTAGCATTTTGCCTTGTGTGGCACTTAGCTCCTGCACTTCCGACTGGTGCATAGCTCTGATACCATATTGTAACGATCTGGGTCCATGGGCCCGTTTCGTTACAAGAAAGCAAGACGGACAAGGTCCACACCAACTTGGGCCACCACAGCCCAAAAGGGATCCAATTGGTGCCTTATCCTTCTTACTTAACCAGTTATAAACCACTCAACCAATTCCTAATTTTTAATGTGGGACTATTGAAAGGGGCATCACAAAAGATATCGCAGATCTTGACGGACTCTACTTCTCATATACTTATTTTGTTTGCAAGGGAGGATATTGCAAGGTGAGGATACTTACGAGACTATTTAGAGTCCAGTAGTTGTATTTGGAGTATTATAATTTAATTATTGTAAGTCAAGTTGCATTAGTTTAAGTGGGACCTAAAATATGAAAGTCGATCGACTTACAGCTAAACTAACTACAGGTTAACTTATAGAAAGTTGAGTTGCATTGGAGATGTAATAAAATTATATTCAATATATAGCTCTCAACTGCATGCATTTATTTAAAAAGGTAGTAGCTATAACATTTATATTTGCAACTTTTCAAATAGCTTTATTTCAATTATAAGGTAATTCATTTATATGCAACTCAATTATGGTGTAATTTAAGTTGCATTGCAATTTCATTTATAATATTTTAGACAGCCTCGAACATAAAATATGATAGTGCATGTTAGCTTCACCAGCTAGTTATTTAACCAAGCTCAATAAAATGTAGGTTTGAAAGCTTGCATTTGAAATATCATTATTTTTAGTTAACATGGCTAACTATACTACTATCATCATGTTATTTGCATCAAAACAATCCAAATAAGCTTTGCTTTTGTTTGACAAATTTTATATTGTTTAAACTGGATCATCTACAAGCTCTCTTTTACTAGCTCGTTCAAAGATTCAAAAGATGACTAAAGACTAGACTACCATCAGAAGCGTAGCCTTATCTATGCGTCATTAGTCCAACCTTATCCAAGGTCTACCCCAGATCAACCTTAATCAAATTATACCTAAAGATTGTAGGATAAAATCCATTATTACTATGAGCCACACTTCTAGGACTTATTGTCATCGATTTTGGCTTGAGTTCCAAGTGTTCATATGTTAAATATGCTAATTTGAGTGTTAAAGTTATCTTATTAATAAGCTTATTTGATCAAATTTGACGTTTAAGCTTCAAATGGGTCTAAATTTAACTATATTTTCTTCTTCATGTATAATTTGAGCTTATAAAACTTTAATCTATTTTGATATTTCGGACCTATACTTTAATAGCTCATGGTAAGCTAATAGATTATAGCTTCATTACTTGATCAAAATTTTGCTTGATTTTAAGATTCCCAAAGTAACTTATTAAACTAGCCAAGCCACATTAGCAACTCTTCAAAAATAGGTAGACCATTTTATGCTTCTTGAAACCTACTCTCAACCCTTCTCATCCCATAGGAAGGCCACATGACTTATTACTTTGTGATATATTGTTGGACTCACTTAAGATCTCCAATCTTTAGAAGACTAGATTATTTGGTCTCAATTCATTGACCACCTCTCTCTCCCTCCCTCCCTCCCTTCTCTCTCTCTCTCTCTAAGAATATTCATAAGAGAAACTAAAAGATAACTTTAGACTTTATAACCTTATTAGCTATTTTGGGACTTTAGATGAAAATATTTACTCATCATTCTCTTCTCCTATCATATTAGAATTTTAGCTTAGTAACCTTTGCCTAAATTCTACTACAATGAGCCCCATGAGAGATGCTAATACTCATTTTGTCAGCAAGTTTGCACATCTAAAAAAAAAAAAAAAAGAAATCACTACATCACAATTTCAAGACTAATTTGCTTTGTAGGTAAAAAAAGGTTACTAGCATATTGAGTCAAATATAGTAAGAGGCATAGTAGGTTTACTTTACAACATTGTGACATCAAATATGGTACAATGTACAATGTACACTTTATAATTTCTCATTAAAATCAAACCATTCCTTAATACATTAATGAGCAACCTTTCTAAAATCATAAGACCAACTTTAACATAAAAGCTATTACATCACATTTTTTTAAATAACAATGAAACTTTTGTTTCAGATAGCCATGCTGATCAATATAAAGAATCATAGTTAGTTATTCACCTAATTATGATGAGTGTGTTAAGGAGAGACAAAAGAGTCAAAGATGATATAGAAGCAACAACATATTGCATGGTAGATTGAAGGAAATAAGTGTAAGATATATTAGGTTAAGGAGGAGATGGTGAGGGAAATAGAGTTGGAGTTGGAATAAAAGAATATAGGTTGGAATTGATAGGGTGGAATAAAAGAACCAGAGTCCTAGTTTAGGTAACATAATAGAGTGGAAATTAAAGCCACGGTTAAAAAATAGATAATGATGGGAAGAGAGTGGTGATTAGTATTGAATCTAGAGGTTTAATTATATATGTTTTGATGATAAAAAAATATTGATTGAAGAACTAATGATATGTTTGAGTTTGTAGTGATAGATTGGTACAATAATTGGTACGAACCAAAACATAAGTAAAATTTCATCCAACAATTACTTAATTTACAAGGAAGTCAAGTGAAAAACAAGGATTCTAACTTGGTGGAAAACAAGGTCAAATCAAGTATCAAACAACAATAGAATACCCGAAGGGGGGTTTTTATTTATAATTTTAATTTTTCTAAGGTAATCTATTATAAAACTTGGTAGAAGAGTATTTGCGCAAGACTTAAGAATGTTTTAAATAATTAAATTAGGTTTTGGATCAAGAAATGCATGAAAAAATGTTTAAAAATATAAAGCAAGGCTTGAACGGTCAATCGAAAAAAAAATCATGCTAGATAGGGTTGCAGGGTTGAAACTTTGTTCTTTAACCGACCTGTGGTCGATTGGTCCTAGACTTAGTAGTCGATTAGAGGTCTTTTGATAGCTATAACAACTACTTTTTAGCCAACCATTGAGACATAATTTTACTTGTTTTTCAAACTCTATAAATTTAGAGGCTTAGGCACTTGTTTTAGCAATGGATTAGGCCTTGAATTAAGTGGAAATCATTAGGAGAGCCTTATAGAATTATAGTTTTTGAGCCTTGAGTGAATAATTTCTTTATCCCAAGTTTAGAGCCTTATTTATAAATCTATATTCTTAGGAGTGTTTGCTAACTTTTCTTTCATTTAAAAAAGCGAAGTGTTCCTCAACCCATGAAAAAGGAGAGAGTGTATTTATCTTTAGCTTGGAAAAAGAATTGTGAAGGTTCCTCCTAAGTTCGATAAAAGAAATGTATAAGGGTTTGATTGTCATTTGATTAAGAGAATTAGGATAATAGAAATCTTAAGAAGGGTCTTTGGTAGTGGATATAGGCAATGGTTACCGAACCACTTTAAAATTCTTGTATCTCATTTACTTTCTTGCACATTTATATTTTGTAATTACTATTACTTGGTATGGTAAGCTTGGCCCCAGAGCAAGCAGGTGTTCATTAGATAGGGTGATAGAGAATTCAAAGGGATACACAATGTAGATAGGGGTATGATAGAGACAAAGACACATGATAGGGTGATAGAGAATTCAAAAGGATACATAATGTAGATAGGGGTATGTTAGAGACAAAGACACATTATGTTCAATTCCTAGTGAAGGAAGTTTCAAGCATAAGTGAGATTAGAGTGGATCTTAAGCTATATGAGCTTTAGAATGATCCTTTAGCATCTAGTGGCGAGAGTGAGGGATTACAACATCATCATAAGATTCTCGTAGATAATGGGAGATGCTTCAAGAATAATTGGTTATAAAAGAAATTTCTTTGGTGACATTTTTAAAAACTACCACTAGTACTAATTTTTTATGATTGTTTTCATTATTGCTGCTATATCTACACATATAGCAGTAGTTCAAATATACCATCACTGTACCTATAAGAATTAGTAACGGTTAGCACAAACTATAGCTTTATATTAGTGGCAATGACTTAAAACCCAATTTGCCATGGTATCAATAGGATACTATGACCATTATTGTAAACTATCCCTAATGACAATTGATATAGTGTCATAATTTTAAAAACTACTATATTTTTAATAACACATTGACTACAATTATTGCATAATAACAAAAATACTCCAATATAATTATATTAAAATAAGATTATATTATGATCATCATTATATTATAACAACCATAGAGTAATTAATAATATCATATATATACTAATAATATGGTACATTAAATAATAATATTTTTATATGATATATAATTTTGTAATAACACTATGATAATATTATAGTATTTTTAATTAAAATAATGATGTTGTACTTTTTCATAATATATTATAACTATTAAGTAATAATAAAAATACTACATTATAATAATATTATAAAACTATTATACATATTTTTATCATTATAATACTATAATAATTATAATAAGATAATAATATTATATTTTATGTAATGTTGTTATAAATATACTAATATTATTAAATTATATTATTTGATAATATATATTATATTTTATTATTAGAATGCTAATATTATATTTAAAAAAATTATAATATGATTATTAAGTAATAAAAATATATTATAAATATTATGTTATTATAATTATTATATTATAATGATCAATATATAATAATGTAATAATTTTTGATAATGCAAATAAC
>UESW01002263.1:8275-47999 GCA_900491605.1 Calamus simplicifolius
CATTGGGCGGAGACTATCAGGGCAAAAATAACTTTCTCTGTCTTGGAATATCTGACCTCTGCGTCATGAAGGACCTTACTCACATAATAGATGGGTCTCTGAGTTCCATCGGTGTCAAGGCGCATCAGGACTGAGCTAACGGCTTCGACGAAGCAGCTAAGTAGAGGAAGAGACTTTCTCCATCTCTTGGCTTGGATAGAAGTGGCGGAGAAGACAGGAATGCCTTCAACCCGTCGAAGGCTTTCTAGCAGTCGTCCGTCCATTCGAAGCTATTCATTTTCGCAGGGCCTTGAAGAAAGGCAGGCATCTCTCAGCCGATTTGGAGAGGAAACGACTTAGAGCCACTATCCTCCCTGTCAATCGTTGTACTTCCTTTTTGCTGGATGGTGGCCTCATGTCGAGTATGGCGCTGATCTTCTCTGGGTTTGCCTCGATCCCTCGCTGGGTCACCATGAAACCCAGGAACTTGCCTGCCGTGACCCCGAAAGCACACTTCTTGGGGTTCAGCTTGACTTGGAAGCGACAGAGGTTATTGAAGGTCTCCTCTAGGTTGGAGACGTGATCGAAGGCGCGGGTGCTTTTTGTCAGCATGTCGTCTAGCCAGATGATCCCGGAACACTCTGTTCATCAACCTTTGGTAGGTTGCTCCCGCGTTCTTGATGCCGAAAGGCATCACCTTGTAGCAATAAATGCCCTTCTCTGTCACAAAGGAGGTGTGTTACTCATCATTAGGGTCCATCCTTATCTGATTATATCCTGAGAAGGCATCCATGAAACTGAGGAGTTCGTCCCCAGAGGTGGAATCCACAGCTAATCAATTCTGGGTAGGGGGAAGCTGTCTTTCGAACACGCCTTGTTGAGGTCGGTGAAGTCTATGCAAATCCTCCAGCTCCCATTTGCCTTACGCACCATGACCACGTTGGCTAGCCAATCAGGGTAGTGCACTTCCCGGATGTGGCCGGCACTAAGTAGCTTGTTAACTTCCTCGTCAATGGCCTTTTGTCGGTTAGGAACAAAGCTTCTCTTCTTTTGGCAGATCGGGCGGTGCCGTGGATCAATGTTGAGCTTGTGGGTGATCACTTCCGGAGGGATACTGGGCATATCAGACGCCGACCAGGAAAAAATGTCCGAGTTAGCCCTCAGAAAACCCAAGAGACGCTCTCGGTCCTCCAGGGGAAGGAGTCCTCCGATACGGACGGTCTTCACCGGGTCCTCCCCAAGGGGAAAGTTAGAAGGTGCTCAGCTGGCTCTCCTCCCTTACTAGAGTCTCTGGGGTCGGATGCCTCTAAAGCTGGCTCAACTTCCAGGGGACTTGATGCCACGTGATAACAGGGTAGGACCGGGCTGGTCTCGCCGCACATCTCTCCAACTCCCTCACTAGTGGGGAACTGCACTAGTAGATGCCGGGTGGAAATGACTGCGTCCAAAAGGTTTAGACTTGGGCGCCCGAGAATGGCATTGTACGCCAAGGGGACCCTCACGACCAAGAATTTCATGATCACAGTGCTTTGGCGTGGCGGTGTTCCGGCTGTCACAGGCAGAGGTATTTCACCTTCGACCCTTACGAAGTCCCCGGTAAATCCGACTAATGGGGCCGCCACGGGCTGGAGAGAGTCCAAAGATAATACCATCCGAACAAAAGCGTCATAAGTAAGGATGTCAGCTGAGCTGCCACTATCAACTAATATCCTTTTTTAGTGCCTGGCGATCGTTATAGAGACGACTACGCCTTCATTGTTTACATTTTCCACTACAGCAGGTCCCCCCCAAGAATTACATTATTCGATGCCTCCTCCCCTCTCGACCGTTTAGGTGCAGAAGCTGATCCCCGGGACACCATTCCGACCGTTCATTCAGTGGGGGCATTATCGATCGGGGCTTGGACAGCGGGGGCCCCATGAGGGCCGGCAGTGGCTGCAGCGCCTTTTGGATATATTTGTCGAGATAGCCCCGGTGAATGAGCTCCTCGATGGCCCTCTTCAGGCTGTAGCAGCTATCGGTATCGTGGCCGTAATCCCGGTGGAATCGGCAGTAGCAGCTCTTGTCGCGGGGAGGACCTTTCTTCATGGGAGGAGGACGTTGGAGATAAGGCTCACCCTCGATCTCCATCAGGATGTGGGATCGAGGGGCTAGAAGGGGCGTGAGCTTACTCTCGTCGGGGATGGAGCTCCGATGCCTATTGTCGGATCGACGAGGTGGGTCAACTCGCCGGTGTCGAGGGGGCCCATTGGGCTCGGGGCGAGCAGGCTTGTGGCCGGAGCTTCTTAAAGATTTTCGACGGGTGAAGTCGGCTTTATCCATGCGGATGTACTTTTGAGCTCAGAGGAGGAGATTGGAATAAGAGCTTGGGGGCTTCTTATCCAAAGAGAAGGTGAAGCGGGACGGGAGGAGTCCCCGCTTCAATGCCAATGTCGCCACCGCGTCGTTGAGATGGTAGACCTCGAGGGCGGCAGCCTTGAACCGGGACACAAAGTCCCGCAGCGACTCTCCTTCCTTCTGACGGATGGAGAAAAGACTGTTGGCTATCCTTGGGATTTGCCGGCAAGCGTCGAAGTGTGCCAGAAAGGCTTTCTTCAGCTCCCGGAAGGAGTCGATGCTGTGAGGGGGCAGGCGTGAGTGCCATGCACAGGCGGCCTTCCGCAGAGTGGCGGGGAAGGTTTTGCAGAGAAGGGCGTCTGAAGCACCCTAGACTTGCATCATTGCTTTGTAGCTCTCGAGATGATCGAGAG
Organism: Calamus simplicifolius; assembly: GCA_900491605.1. Lineage (NCBI taxonomy): Eukaryota > Viridiplantae > Streptophyta > Magnoliopsida > Arecales > Arecaceae > Calamus > Calamus simplicifolius. The sequence continues at coordinate 11,005 of UESW01002263.1, forward strand.
GAACGGTCATACTATCGTACGGGTCACCTGGGGGAAACAAAACCTGGAGGGGACATGCTCCTCCAATATCCGATTGGTGTAAGGAGGATGGGTGTTAAACTCTTCCTCTGGCTGATGATTGATTTTCTTGGCGAACTCGTCGAGCCGCCTGTTGTACTCCTCCAGGCGTTCCTTCGCCTGGCGGCTAATTGTCAGGGCCCTCCGAGATGGCTCGAAGGAAGAAGAAGAAGAGGCAGAAGGAGATGGAGACGGGAGTCGGGACTTCCGCCTGGGCTCCTCATGATGATGCGGCTCAGGAGGAAATTTGTTGGGCCATGGTCAGGGGACCATGGCCGCTTGGGGGGCTCGCATCGGGGCTTCCTAGGGGAAGCCTGACGTCGGCCGGTCTCTCGCCGACCGGCCTCTGCCGAGGAGAGCCTCCCCTCGCCGACTGCTGACTGGCGGGGGAGCGGTCTGATGTTGGGTGGCCACCGACTGTTGTTGCTGGAGCCCATGGACCATGGCGGTGAGATTTTGGACCTGACGGGAAAGGGTCGCCAGCCACTCCGCTGTTTGATCAGCGGCCTCCGCGGTGGGCAGGTAACTGGAGGGTTGGTAGCAGGGGATTGGCCTCCTGCTGCCTAGTTGGCGGGGGAAGCCCCACTGGACAGCTGACGGAGGCGTCCTGAGCTCGCGTCACCACCATGGTTTCTAGAAGAGAAGAGGGGGGGGAGAGAGTCTCGCCTACTGAGATGTAGCGCCGGGAGAATGTTCGCTACTTTTTCTTGCCCCCCCTACCTGGCGCCAATCTGATGACACCCAATCACGATCCTGAACGTCGGGAATGGAGTGCTTCTCGAACCTTTGCTTCACCAGGTTGCCTGCAAAGAAGTCCCAAGACCGAGAGGATTCTCCGGTGGGACCCTCGATGCCCAAGTTAGCAATTGAGGTCACAGCTGAAGAGGGGCTCGAGTGGCCCTTTTTGGTATGGAAAGGAGATCTCAGAGAGGATGGATTCCTTTCTGAGTGCTAAGACATCGATTTTGGGGATTATCGCACATACCTGTTTAGAGAGTGGATTCACCTTTTATAGGGGTTGACATGATCACGTGGGATTCCGTGAGAAAGGAATGTCTGCGGGTTCTTGGAAGTTATGTGGATCTGGGCTGGTTGGTGGGTCCTATCCCATCGGAGAGGGAGAAAACATGGCCAGTGGGTAGTGGATCTGGCGTTGTCAGGCGGCGCGAGTCAGAGAGGTGGTTTCTTGAACTGCTGGGGCCGATCTGGAGAGAACTGGACATCTTGACCTTCCTGGGGGAGCCGAGGCTGAGCCTGGTTGACCAGGGGCGGCCGGGGCCGACCTCCCGCCAGGAAGTACCGGGGTGGGGCTGGCCAAGGATGGCCTGGGCCGACTCGGCGGGCTTGGAGATGCCGGGGCCGAGAGGAGCCGGCCAGGGATGGCCTGGGCCGACTCAGCGGGCTCGGAGACGCCGGGGCCGAGAGGGGCCGGCCAGGGATGGCCGGGGCCGACTCGGCGGGCTCGGAGATGCCGGGGCCGAGAGGGGCCGGCCAGGAATGGCCTAGGCCGACTCGGCGGGCCTGGAGACGCCGGGGCCGAGAGGGCCGGCCAGGATGGCCGGGGCCGACTCGGCGGGCTCGAGACGCCAAGGCCAAGAGGGGCCGGCTAGGAATGGCCTAGGCTGACTCGGCGGGCCTGAGACGCCGGGCCGAGAGGGGCTGGCCAGAAATGGCCGGGGCGACTCGGCGGGCTCGGAGATGCCGGGGCTGAGAGGGGCGGCCAGGAACGGCCGGGGCCGACTCGGCGGGCTCGGAGATGCCGGGGCCGAGAGGGGCCGGCCAGGGATGGCCGGGGCCGACTCGGCGGGCTCGGAGATGCCGGGGCGAGAGGGGCCGGCCAGGAATGGCCTGGGTAGACTCGGCGGGCCTGGAGACGCCGAGGCGAGAGGGGCCGCCAGGGATGGCCGAGGCCAACTCGGCGGGCTCGGAGACGCCGGGGCCGAGAGGGGCCGGCCAGGAATGGCCTGGGCCGACTCGGCGGGCCTGGAGATGCCGGGGCCGAGAGGGGCCGGCCAGGAATGGGGGCGACTCGGCTGGCTCGGAGATGCCGGGGCCGAGAGGAGCCGGCCAGGAATGGCATGGGCCGACTCGGCGGGCCTGGAGACACCGGGGCCAAGAGGGGCCGGCCAGGAATGGACGGGGCCGACTCGGCGGGCTCGGAGACGCCGGGGCCGAGAGGGGCGGCCAGGAAACGGCCGGGGCCAACTCGGTGGGCTTGGAGACACCGGGACCGAGAGGGGCCGGCTAGGAATGGCCTGGGCCGACTCGGCGGGCTCAGAGACGCTGGGCCAAGAGGGGCCGGCCAGGAATGATCGGGATGCAAAAATGCTCTGGTTTTGTCGAGATTGCCCCTGCGGCTGCACGTGGCTACACCAGCCACATCACTAATCTTTCTGAAAGATGGCGGATGATGTCCCCTCTTCATCCAGCTATGTGGATGCTTTGAAGGAGGGGAGGATGTCATGGCGGAGCGCGGTGGGAAGTCGTTTTGAGTGGGTTTCATCGTCACCATCTCGGCGGAGGTGGTGGCATTGGAGGCGAGCTTTCTAAACATCATTCAAATTTCGGCCAAGGTTATGGCTGAGGAAGAAAGACGCTGGGAGTTGAAAGCTATTATAGCAAGAAGCTTATCCCGATGGATCCCTTCGGACGCCATCATCCGAGAGTTCTGGCGTTCGGGCGTTTCCGGGGAGGTTGAAGCTATTATCCTTGCTCATCGGTGCTATATCTTCTGCTTCTCTGATCCTATTGCCAAGGACCTAGTGCTGGGATGCCCATGGATTGTGAATGGCCAAGTGCTCGCCACTGAGGCATGGCGATCGAAATTCATCTCGGCGGCCAATTTGGTGACAACTGCTCTTCTCTGGCTGCGATTGCCCAATCTTCTACTGGAATTTTGGCATGAAGACATCCTGTGTTCAATTCTCTCGCCGGTAGGCGAGTTTGTTGCTCTCGATCCATCCACAAAGAACAAATCCAGGGGAGGATTCGCCCGGCCTGCGTACGGGTCGATCTGGGAAGGCCTCTCCGGCCGGGTGTTCGTGTGAGGGGAAGTCGCTCCCCTTTTGGCAATAGTATGTCTATGAATACCTTGAAGGCCTTTGCTCCAGCTGCAGTTCCCTGCACTTCGGAGGCCCTGCCCTAGCTCGCCGGCTCCTCTGGATCCATCTGTTGGAGCTATGTATGGCCCTTGGATGGCCGCCCTTCGGCAGAGGAGGGCTCCCTAAGGTCTTGACTAGGAGAAGAGGCGCAAGAATCCAGTTGCTACGAAGATGGCCGGTGCTGATCCATCGACGGAGGGTTGGCAAACGCCGGTAGAGGTTGCTAGGCGGCGCCTCCACAATGCCCGTCAGGTGAACCAACTGAAAGATGCTACTGCCACTGCTTCGGATCAGTCTTCTGCTGCTAATACAGAGGCTGTTTCTGTGGGTGCAGCAAGCAAACATGGGGGTTCTGAAACTGTGATTGCAGCTGATATTGTGATTGCAGCTGAATCTATGGTTGATACTCTCTCTGAACCAAGGGGCTCCCAGAAAGCAATGAAAGCTACCTTGGTGTATGAGAATCCATTCGCCATCCTTGGCACTGATAAATGGGCTGGTCCGCCCAAGGAATGCAAGGATGTTGTCCCCGGCCCATCTAAGAGGGCCAGGCTTGCGGAATCCATCACTCAGCGAGTTATTTCCAAAAATGTTAAAGGGAAGGGGAAGGTAATCCCAGTTGGTTCAAATATTAAGGAAGACCAGTTTATCTTTTCAGCAGTTCCGGGCTCACCTCAGGGCCTTGGCACGCTGGTTGATACGAGGCTCAAGGCTACCGGTAATGTTGTGGTCTCTGTCGGGGATCAGGGTACTATGGTAGTGTGTCCTTCTCCAGGAGGTCCTTCTAATATGGATATGGCGGAGGCTCAGGCTAGGGCCCAAGGTACCCCCCAACTTGATTAAATGAAGATTTTCATTTGGAATGTTTGATGAGCACTGAAACCCTCTTTTCGCTCTCTTTTGGTCGGCTATTGTAGCTTCATCATTTTGATATTTATGTTTTGTTAGAAACTTGTTTGTCAAGTCCCAATCTTCAGCGCTTCCGACAGCGAGTCTCCCATTCTTTGAGTTTCCATGTTGTGGAATCCAATGGTCTTTCTGGAGGCATTCTGGCTCTATGGCGGGACCCCTCTATATCCATGTTGATGTTTTTCATCGTTGCCACCAGCAGGTGGCTCTGGTTGTTTCGGAGGGGACTACTCCACCCTAGCTGCTTCTGGATGTCTACGCTAGCATGGACTATCGGGAGCGACACTGCTGTGATATGAGATTCTTATATTCTTAGCCCAGGGCCTCCCCACTCTCATTGCTGGCGATTTTAATTGTATTGTGGGTGCTTCAGAGAAGTGTGGCGATCGCCGGTTTGTGGATACTCCGAACTCTAGTGAGTTTCGCTCCTTTATTTTCTCTGCTGGGCTTTTTGACTTGGGCTATTCGAGCCCCCAGTTTACTTGGTGTAATAACCGTCAGGGCTCAGCTCGGGTGTGGGAACGGCTGGATCAGGCTATGGCCTCCGCTGGATGGTTGCTGTCTTTTTCCTGTGCTTCTTCCACTCATCTCCCTTGGATTGTGTCAGACCATTGCCCTCTGCTCATCTCTACGGAGCCCTCCTCTCGATGTCGGGGACCTTTTCGGTTTGAGCAGTTTTGGTCGTATTATTCTTCGGCTCGGACTTTGATCCTTCAGGTTTGGCGTCAGCCGGTCAGAGGGAGTTCTACCTACCGCCTGTCGCTGCCATAAACTTACGAAATGCAGACTCTTGAGGTGGCACAGTAGGGAGGTAGGGGATATTATGCAGCAAGTGCAGTTTATGGAAGCTGATATTGCATCTCTTCAGGCGAAGGAGGATCAGGAGGGCTATCTTTCTGAGATTGATCTTCGGTCCCTCAGGTGGAGCTTGGCATTGCACCACTCTTTACTCAGTCAGTAGGAGACATTCTAGCATCAGCGGTCTCGGATTCAGTGGCTTCAGGAGGGTGACGTAACACCAGATTCTTTTATCAGGCCACTCTAGCACGGCGCGCTGCCAATCAGATTCAGAGTATCTATGATGGGGAGGGGCATATCCTTGATGATGATGAGGCCATTCGGGAGCAAATTATCCACTTCTTTCGGTCCCCTGGTCAGAGCAGTCTGCTGATGGCTTCCCCCTTATCCCTGTTTCTTAGGCCGCTAGGGTTTCTGTTGTTGACAATGGTATGCTTATGCGGGCGGTCTCGACGGAGGAGATTCGTTCTGCTGTTTGGGCTCTGGGGCTAGATAAGGCCCTAGGTCCGGATGGCTTCCTGCCTTTCTTCTTCCGTCATTACTGGGACATAGTGGGGCAGGATGTTGTTTTTGCTATCTAGTCTGTTTTCTCTTCCAGACCTATCCCTCGGGATTGGCAGCGGACGTTTGTTTCCCTTATTCCAAAGCGATCGGCTTCGCTTCCCAGCATTATCCGCCTATCAGCTTGTGCACCACATTATACAAAGTTTGTGCCCATCTTCTGGTCACTCGGTTGCAGGGGGTGATTCCCTGCATGATATCTCCAAAGCAGGGAGCTTTTATTCGTGGTCGCAATATCACTGATAATGCCCTTATTGCTCAGGAATTTATGCATGATCTCCAGCGTGCGACTGGTAGACATAGTCTCATGGCTATCAAGCTGGATATGGAGAGAGCTTATGATAGGATCAGCTGGATATTTCTTCGGCAGACGCTTCGGGAGTTCAGATTTGCTGATCTCTTCATCGACTGGTTATGGCATGCATCTAGTGGCCCACTTTTTCTATTCTCATCAATGGCAGTCCGACTGCATTTTTTCCCTCAGCCATGGGTTTCCGCCAGGGTTGCCCCCTCTCCCCCTTTCTGTTCATTCTGTTTGCTGATGATTTGTCTCGGGCATTTGCTTAGGCTGTGGGGGCGTCTTAGCTACAGCCTTATATGCCTGGGCCCCAAGGCCCCTCTCTCTCACCTTCTCTTTGCAGACGATTGTATCTTGCTCAGCCCTGCTTTTGTAGAAATCTATTCTGTCCTTCAGCCCTTTGACCTCTCCCCATCGTCGTGTTGCCATCTCCCAATTGCTTAGGATCTCGGCTTACTCTGATTGCCTGCCCTACCTTGGGATCCCCATTACGGGGTGGCATCCTCGTCAGCATGACTTCGGGGCCTTGATCGATGGATTTCTGATCGATTGGATGTTGGCAGGTCTCTGGCCTCTCTATGATGGGGCATCTTACGTTGCTTCGATCTATCCTTCTCTTCCCCTTTACCTGTTGTCCAATGCCCTGATTCCAGCTATCTGTCTTTGCTGGATTGGGACGCTTCCGCGATTTCCTCTGGGCATCGATGCAGGGGGCCATGGTCTTCATCTTCTATCATGAGATCTTATTTGCTTGCCTACTCGAGAGGGCGGACTGGGATCTGGCCTTTGGTAGTTCGTAGAGAGGCTCTACTTACTAGGCATGCCTCTAGATTCCAGTTGGACCCACATTGCTTCTGGAGCTCTGTCATGCGAGGTAGATATGGCAGCTGGTCTGCCAATTTGGCCTTCTGTATTTCCCGAGGCTATTCTTTCTTCTGGAGAGCGATTGCTAGTCTGCCCCTACTATTATGTCTGATATCCATTGGATGATTAGGGACGGGAGGTTTGTTAATATTACTCAGGATACTTGGATAGCTGATCTTCCTCTATCCTGCTGGCCGACCTTCCTCAGCTCTGATGTTGGTCCCTCTATGTCAGTTACAGCTTTGATTTGCCAGGATCGTCCTGCCTGGCATGCCCCTTCAGTGTCTCGGCTATTTGGATCGAGCTTGCATATAGGATCCTTGCCATCCCTCTCGCTTCCTCTGCGTTTCTGATACGAGGTTTGGTGTCGATCCTGCCTCCCTTGTGCCCCTTCTAAAGATCTTGTTGACCGCTTCCGCCCTCGGACATCGGGGCTGGGTGATGTGGCATCTGCCCATCCACCCCAGGATCAGGCTCTTTTTGTGGAAGCTGGTGTGGGACCGCCTTCCTACTTGTTCTCTCTTGGCTGGCCGTGGTCTCCCCATTTTACCTCTTTGCCTGATATGTGGGCTTCAGGAGGAGACAGTTGAGCACGTCTTACTCACATGTTCTCGTGCGTCTCGAATTTGGTAGCGGTTTCATTATACCCCGTGAATGCCAGAGGAGGGCCCCACACGGCTTTCATTTCTGCATGCCATCCGACTGTCTACCCAGCATGGTCCTCGCTCTTAGGGTGTCCTTTCTTCATATATGGCTTATCACATATGGCTGACCTAGAATCAGTTTGTTTTTGCGTAGGAGTCGGTCTCGCCTCAGGTGATCACCCGCACTGCCATCTACCTCGCAATGGAGTACTTCTGCTATGATTTTGGTATTCACTATGATAGATCCGGTCTCTAGGACTCCCCTGCTATTTCGTAGCGCACCGTACTATGGTCTTTATCTCTTGGGAGCCCCTATCCCCGAGTTATGTCAAAGTGAACTTTGATGGTACTATATCGGGTCATATTACTGGATTTGGGTTTGTTATTAGGGGCCAGAGGGAGTGTTGCTCGCGGCAGGTGGACATGGCTCTCTCGACACTTCGGTCCCTATGGCTGAGTTTTAGGCTGCTTGGGCTGGTATCACCTATAAGGTCCGTCATTTGGGCTCTCGTTGGTTGATCATCGAGAGATTCTCTCACGGTTGTTTGTTGGATTTGACGGGATGTGGACCTTTGCTCCCTCTTAATCCCTTGATCTGTGATATTTGGGCTTCTCTCCAGTCCACCTGTGCACTGCTGATCCGCCATGTCTACCGAAAGCTAATGCTATGGCCGATTGGGTTGCCTCTGTTGCTGCTCGATACCCTAGTCAGTGGGGATGGCATTTTGATGACCACTGCCCTATTATTTTGTAGCAAATTATGTATTCTGATCTATCGGGTTTGACTCGCATCAGAGTGGTGTGATCGCCCGCTAGTATCAAAAAAAACTATTAAAATTCTTTAGTTTAAAAATTATCTCATGAATGAGCCAAAAAGTTAATGATGTACTCTTATGTACAATAATCAACAAAACAGATGATAATAAGCGTAGTATTTTAAATCAATTCAATCTGATAGTATTTATATTATAAAATCATAATCTATATTTATTCTAATTTATAAGAGTTACATTTTGATCCAAATTTTACTGATGTCTTTGCTACAAATTGGTTTATCTTGTGTTGTAGTCAGATCACCCTCCTGAACGTTCGCAAGCGTTCAGTCGCCTTCTTCGGTGTGCCAAGGATCTTGACGGGCTTTGCTCGATCGAGAGCCTGCAAAAAGTCTCGGGGACTAGAGATTCCAGCGGGGACCCTCCCACGCTCAAGTCAGTGCTCTAGGCAATAACCGTGAACTTGAGAAAGCTCGAAAAAGAGAGAGAGGCTTAGATAAGTGCTCTCTGTGAGCATGTATGAGCGTGTAGGAGTTGTTGTCTTTCTGGTCGGGGTCCCTCTTACCCATTTTATTAATGCTTGGAGTCTGTAAGACTTGAGGTGTAGCCACCTATCAGAGCATTGATAATAGGGGCAATATAGTGGGGCTTGCCTCCTTGTGACTTGTCAGAGCTGTAGGCTGTGTTCCATCTAATATAGATGGTTGTAGCTAGTTGGTAGGCCAGGTCCTGCCAGAGTGGGTGGCCACTTGATTTGGACGGTTGCTACAGGCTGTTGCAGGCTTGTAGGGCATGGGTGGTTGTTACGGCATTTGCCAAAGATGTGTTCCCCATGTGTACGTCTGGTGTTCTATGCGGATAGTGGTGAGTGGTGGAGCCAGGTACGTGGGCCCCGCAAGCAATTGGTGCCTTGTCTTGCGAGAGTTGAGGCTGACTTGAAAGCTGGGGCCGAGTTCGAAGATAGGGCTACCTTGGAGGCTAGGTCTAAGTCTGGAGATGAGGCCGCCTTGGAGGTTGGGGCCAAGTTTGGAGATGGGGCCGCCTTGGAGCTGGGGCCAAGTCCGGAGATGATGCGCCTTGGGGCTGGGGCCGAGTCCGAAGGGAGAGGAGGCCGCCTTGGAGCTGGGGCCGAGTTCAGAGAAGAGTCTGCCTTGGAGCTGGGGCCGAGTTCAAAGAGGAGTCCGCCTTGGAGTTGGGGCCGAGTCTAGAGACGAGGCTGCCTTGGAGATGGGGCGAGTAAAGAAGGCCAAGTAGAGAAGGCCCACTCTGGGGCCGAGTCAGATGCGGTCATTGTAGCCCATGGGTCAATTTGCCCCATCAGATGCCTCCAACACTCCTGAGCTTGTGCGACTGCGTATCTTGCATCCGCCAAGCAAAAGGAGTGTAGAATTCTTTATCTTTGCACTTATCTTTTCATGCTTGCTTTGTGCTTTGATCCCTTTCGAAGGGATCTTTCTCTTTTGCATTGCTTTGTATAATTTTTGTTTGCCTTGTGCGGACGCCTGCATGCTCTGGAGTTGTGCATTTGCCTACTCAAAAACCTATAAGCAATGCTGGAGGTAAGTTGATTACTTTTGACTGGCTGAGGCAGCCAGTAATTCTCTTCTGATGCAGGGTCTGGAAGTGGATGTTCGTCAGTTGTGAACTGGGGAGTTGATCTCCCGCTGTGAGCTGACTTGGGGCCTTTTTCTTTTGGCATGAAGTCTGGAAGTGGGTGCCTTCAACTGTGAGTTGGGAGTTGATCTCTTCAAACTGTGAGTTGACTTGGGGCTTCTAATTGGCTTGCCAAGGGCGACTTGTTTCCATCTGTTGTAAGTGCATAATTTGAGTTAAGGCCTTACCGAGTTGGCCGTTGGCCGCAGGGCAGAGTTGAGCCGTTGAGGCAGAGATGGAATGCAGCCTGGGCGGTCGAACAGATCAGAGTCCTACCCGGGAAGCTGGTTGGATCTTCTTAGTTGGCTGGGAGTGCCGGCCTCATCAACTGTGAGCTAGGGAGTTGGTCTCTCCCAGCTATGAGCTAACTTTGTCTTCTTGGCTAGCTGAGAGTGGCAAGCTCCATCAACTGTGAGCTGGGGAGTTGGTATCTCCCAACTGTAAGCTAACTTTGTCTTCTTGACTGGCTGAGAGTGGCCAGCACCATCAATTGTGAGCTAAGGAGTTGGTCTCTTTCAGCTATAAGCTGACTTTGGATTTTCTTTTGACGTGAAGTCTAGAGGTGGATGCCCGTCAACTATGAGCTGGGAATTTGGTCTCTCCTAACTATGAGTTAACTTGGGGCTTCTTCTTGGCCTACTGAGGGCGAATGCCAATCTATTGCAAGTGTATAATTTGAGTTAAGGCCTTATCGAGCTGGCCGGTGGCCGCTGAGGCAGGATTGAATCCATTGAGGCTGAAATGAAGCCGTTGAGGCTATGATGATGCCACTGAGGCTGAGATGAAGCCGTTGAGGCAAAGTTGAGGCTGTTGAGGGCCTTTTTCTTTGTAACCGCATTTGGGGTTTCTTCGGCTGGCCCGAGTGATAACTCGAGAGTTGTTGAGACCATCGGGGTCCTTTTTCTTCGTAATCGTCTCGGATGTTTCTTCGGTCGGCACGAATGGTGACCCGAGAGCCGCATGGGCCGTCGGGGTCCTTTTTCTTCATAATCGCCTTGGGGGTTTCTTCGGTCGGCTTGAGTGATAACCTGAAAGTCACTAAGATTGTCAGGGTCTTTTTTCTTTGTAACCACCTTGGGGGTTTCTTCGACCGGCCCGAGTGGTGGTCCAAGAGCCGCCTGAGCCATCGGGGTCCTTTTTCTTCGTAACCGTCTTGGGTGTTTCTTCGACCGGCCCAAGTGGTGACCTGAGAGTCGCTGAGACCGTCAGGGTCCTTTTTCTTTGTAACCGCCTGAGGGTTTCTTCATCCTGCCTGAGTGGTGACCTAAGAGCTGCCTAGGCCATCGTGGTCCTTTTTCTTTGTAACCACCTCGAGATTTCTTCGGCTGGCTCGAGTGGTGATCCGAGAGCTGCATGGGCCGTCAGGGTCCTTTTTCTTTGTAACCGCCTCGGGGGTTTCTTCGGTCGGCCCGAGTGGTGACCCGAGAGTTGCTGAGACCTTCAAGGTCCTTTTTCTTTGTAACTATCTCGGGGGTTTCTTCAGGTGGCCCGAGAGCCGTCTGGGCCGTCGAGGTCCTTTTTCTTCGTAACTGCCTCGAAAGTTTCTTCGGCTGGCCTGAGTGGTGACCCGAGAGCCGCCTGGGCCGTCGAGGTCCTTTTTCTTCATAACCACCTCGGGGGTTTCTTCGGCCAGCCCGAGTGATAACCCGAGAAGTTGATTTTGATATTGTAAGAAGACTGGAGGTCTTACTTGGATGACTTGCTGGAGGTCCCGCCTAGGTGGCCTGGAGCTCCTTTGTGAAATGTCTTTGGAGGAATTTGTCTTCTTCCATTGATTTGGATACTTCAGCATGTTGACGATCTACCCCCCTAGGGAACCATGTCGACTGGAGGTAGAAAGTGCCAACGCCCTCGTTTGGGGGCTTCATGATTGTGGTGCTTATTGGTGAGCTTGATGGAGCTCTTACTAATGAACTTGATGTTGCTTCCGCTGGAGAGCTTGAGGGGGCTCTTACTGGAGAGCTTGAGGGGCTCTTACTGGAGAGCTTGAGGAGGCTCTTGTTGGAGAGCTTGATGGTGCTCTTGCTGGAGAGCTTGAGGAGGCTCTTGCTGGAGAGCTTGATGGTACTCTGATGGTGCTCCAGAGAGGCATGATGGCGGTGACTCTCTCGCTGAGGAGATCTCCTGCGGGATGAATGATGGTTGGCCTGAGCAACGACTAGAGGGAGAGTAGAAGCTCTTGTTGCTACTGTGTGGCCATAAAATATTACTCTTGTAGCTTTTGGACAGTTGCCACCGGTGCTTGGACTTGTCGAGCGATGGTGGCGAGCTGTCCACTTGAGTGATTGAGGTGGTAACAATGGTGGAGCATAGATGGCCTTCTGTTGCTCAGTTCATTGAGGATGCCCCCAAGCATGACTAGCGAAAGCTACTTGGGCTCTTGTCATCACCATCTTTTTTGATCCACTATTTTGATCTAAGGGGGACGAGGATCTGCAAGCTAGCATCACTGATGATCCGTGCTCTGCCCCTTTCTTGGCGCGCCAATCTGTTGTAGCCAGATTACCCTCCTCGAACATCACGAGCGTTCGGTCGCCTTCTCCGGCGTGCCAAGGATCCTTCGGCGGGCTTCGCTCGATCAAGAGCCTGCAAAAAGTCCCGGTGACCGGAGATTTCGGCGGGGACCCTTCGACGCTCAAGTCAGTGCTCTGGGCAACAACCGTGAGCTTGAGAAAGCTCGAAAGAAAGAGAGAGGCTTAGAGAAGTGCTCTCTGTGAGCATGTATGAGCATGTAGGAGTTGTTGTCAGTTACCTGATCGGAGGTCCCTCTTACCCATTTTATTGATGCTTGGAGTCTGTAAGACTTGAGGTATAACCACCTGTCAGAGCATTGATGATAGGGGCAGCATAGTAGGGCTTGCCTCCTTATGACTTGTCAAAGCTGCAAGCCATGTCCTGTCTAATTTGGATGGTTGCAGCTGGTTGGTAGGCCAGGTCCTGCCAGAGTGGATGGCCACTTAATTTGGACGGTTACTGCAGGCTGTTGCAGGCTTGCAGGGCATGGGCGACCGTTACGGCGTTCGCCAGAGATGTGTTCCCCATGCTGCATGTTTGTTGTCCTGTGTAGATAGCGATGAGTGGTAGAGCTAGGTACGTGGGTCCTGCAAGCAATTGGTGGGCCCTGTCTTGTTAGAGTTGAGACTGCCTTGGAAGCTGTGGCCGAGTCCGGAGATGGGGCCACCTTGGAGGTTGGAGCGAGTCCGAAGGGATAGGAGGCTGCTTTGGAGATGGGGCCGAATGGAGGCCGCCTTGGAGCTGGGGCTGAGTCCGGAGACGAGGCCACCTTGGAGGCTGGGGCCGAGTCCGGAGGGAGAGAAGGCCGCTTGGAGCTGGGGCTGAGTCCGGAGATGGGAACCGCCTTAGAGCTAGGGCTGAATTCGGAGATGGGGCCGCCTTGGAGCTGGGGCTGAGTCCGAAGACGAGGCCACTTTGGAGACTGGGGTCGAGTCCGGAGGGAGACGAGGCTGCCTTGGAGCTAGGGCCAAGTCTGAAGAGGGAGCCATCTTGAAGCTGGGCCAAGTAGAAAAGGCCGTCTCTAGGATTAAGTTTAGGTACGATCATTGTAATCTATGGAGTTAATTGGCCCCATCACATTGCATTAAAATATTGACGCACATTACAGAACGGAATCGAAGTCGTTTGCCGTTGTCTTTTCCAGCTCTACAATAATTACCGTATGGCTTATGTGATGCAAATAATGTTGGAAGCTTGGAGCTGAGAAAATTTGAAAGGGGTTGGTGCGATATGCAAGAAGATTGATGGTGATGGTCAGACTTATGGTATCCCTCTTCGTTCCAAATCCGTGAAAAATTCTGTGCAACACTCCAAATTTTTTTATTTTAATACGAGAATAGCTGGCGCTATTATTGATACAATCATCATCCATTCAAAAATTTAAATTTAATAAGACTAAAATATATATCCCTAAACCTTTACTTAAAATTTATTTTAATTATTTAATTTTATAATTTAATTTATTATATTTAAAAAATGTTAAGTTCTGGGCATCCCACTGTATGGAGTCAATTAATACCGATGAAATAATTAGGGCTATCAAAGGATCGGATTGGATCAAGCCATGCCTATTGACTCGTTTTTATATTCGAATCTTAATTTTGGATTTGAATCAAACCTTATCATTGATCAAATTTGGTTGAGCCTATGAAAGAAATTTTAAACCTAATAAATCACTCAGGCTTAGGATCTAATCCTAAAATATAGATCAATAAAAAATTTAAATAGAGAAAAAAGAATCAATTGAAACTTAATTTTTTATTCAAATAAATGATTATCATTGTTTATGAATTATGATTTTTAAAATGATTTATTAATATATTTAAATATTATAAATAACATTTATTAAAATAAATAATAAAATATAAATGTGTAGATTTCTCTAATAAATGAAGGAGATCTAATTAAGATGAAAAAGAACTAGTTTAAATTAAACTTTATCCCTACAAAATTATTATTAGGGCAAAAAAAAATTTATAAAATTAAAGCTTCTAAGTTGGGATAAATTGGGTTCACGTCAAGTTAGACCAAATCAAAAAATAAAAGATTGAGCTAGAATTTAAATAGGATTCAAATTTTAAACATGATCTAACCCATATGTCTCTACATATAGATTGGGTTGGATCTAATAGAGTCAAAAAAGTTGAATCTGAATTGACTCGATCCCCTCGTGGTCCTAGAAATAATTCTTAGAATCTTAATTAATATATTTAACTGATTGATAGATTTAACTATCTAGAATAAATATTTTATATTTATAGTGATTCAAATATTCAATGCAATGAAACTTAAAGAAAGCAGCAATCTTAATAAATAAAAAACAATTATTTTATTCAATAATAATTAAAAATCTAAGGTTCAAAATAAATTTATGCGTGAGTTTGAGGGCCAAGGTATATTTTTATTTTTTAATAATTTTGATGACGACCATGGATGATTAGATCTCACTCCATTATTAGGCGGTGCACCGTCCCTTTTTTTTCCACACCGTCTTGTGACCTCTCTGTTTGGCCCGTTATAAGGTTTCGCCTCTCCGGCGTTGCCTCTCCGTTATAAGGTTTCGCCTCTCTCGCCCTCCTCCGATCCATTGGCTCGATCGATCGATCCCTGGTGGCCATGGCAGAGAACAAGATCACCCTGAAGAGCTCCGACGGCGAGGTTTTCGAGGTGGAGGAGACGGTGGCGATGGAGTCTCAGACGATCAAGCACATGATCGAGGACGACTGCACCGGGAACGGCATCCCCCTCCCCAACGTCACCAGCAAGATCCTCTCCAAGGTGATAGAGTACTGCAAGAGGCACGTCGCCGCCGCCGCCGCTGCCTCCAAGTTCACCGCCGATGACTCCTCCTCCAAGCTCGCCGATGACGAGCTCAAGGCCTGGGATGCGGAGTTCGTCAAGGTCGATCAGGCCACCCTCTTCGACCTTATTCTGGTTAGATCCCTTGCCTCTGGATCTGTTCGTCCACTTTTTTTTTTTTGGTTTGGGGGGGGGGGGGGGGGGGTTGTAGATCTTGTTAGGGTTTTGTGATTTGTTCTTTTGCTCGATGAACTGCATCCAGGATTTTGAATGGTATCGATCTCTGTTTTCTGGCTATTGTTTGATTTGGGGTGGATGTGATTTTTTGGTGGTGGTATCGATTAGGGGTGATTTGACTTGATGAATTAGGGTTAGGGTTGCAAAATAGATTCTTCTTTGTTTTCTTTTTATTCTTTGATTTGTTGGTGGGTGTGATAGTTTAGCAGTAGCGTTATGAATTAGAGTTTCTTTTGAGATTGGTTCTGTCTTTCTATCTTGTCTTTCATGTTCTAATTTCTTGGTTTTAATTTCCTTATTTTGATATTTTGTTAACATTCGTGGATGTGGGATGATCCATTTATTATAGATGAGGATTATCATGGCAAATTTTTCTTCTAGGTTTGGGAGAAGGAGTCGGAGCAATAACTTCTAACTTGCTTGATGCGTATATGATGCTGATATATGTGCTTGTTTGTCTAGTAGGTTGTCATGGTTTTCTACTAACAATTATTCGGCATGTTTTTAACAATTGGTTGAAGTTACAAGTGAAGAGGAAATAAATAAAAAAACTTAGTTTTGAAATAGTAAATAATAATCTCATTAATGAATAAAGAATGCCTAGTTTTGAAATTGTATTCTATTTTGCTAACAGGAAGTTTCATTATGATTAGAATTTGTCAATTAAGTTACTATAGCCCTATATGAAAAAGAGGGGCATGAAGAAATTACATGCCAGCAATTTCTCCTCCCCCTCTCTGTCACTCTTCCCTCATTCTCATTCCCTGTTTCTCCCCCTCTCCCCTTATCATGATAATAGTCTTGTATATCTTATATTGTCTTCTTTATCGTTAAAAGCAACTGCATGTTAACTTCTATGTATTTCAATGTCATGCATTTCTTATTGTGATTGCTTGGGATCATAGGACCCATTATGATTTTGGGGTGGGCCAATCTTATATTGTGTAGAGATAGATGAAGTGATGAAGATGAACCGGGGGCTGATAAAAATCATCTTGTGCTCTTTTGTAAACCATCTAGTGTTTTTTTTTTTAATCATTCTTTATTAGTTTCAAGTGATTAGAATTACAATGCATCAGCTTATTTTATTAATACCATTTCTTTGTTTTGCATGGTGCTTTTATGAGTTATTATAGGGACTCTCGCTTATGCAACTAATGCTGAATCTGAGCAATTTCTTGGACGGCTTTGTGTATGTTAAATCCTGAATTTTGACTATTGTTTGGTTTTGAGTTGCTACTTGAAATATGCATGGTTTTTGGCAACAAATTTTGAATTAAAATTTGCATAATGCTTCCATTGAATTCTAACTAGGTCTACATTTTACATTTTCAAGGTATCAAAATTTTCTTTGTTATTTTTATGGCATGTTGGTCAATGTACTTGCTTTCATGCATGGTTTGATCTGGCCAAGTTCGATCGAGCTTTCTCCGATCAAACTCAGCTTGAACCTAATTTGGAGTCTGAAATTAAGGATCAAGCTTGTTTATTTTCCTATATACTTAAGCTTGGTTGAGCCTAATTTCAAACAAAAGCCACACATTAGTCTATTTAATTTAAAACAGCTTGATGGTCTTGTAGTGCCAAGTCAGAGTTTAGTGAAGTTTATGCCTTATGCCAAGCTTGATTCAACATATAAACTAAAGGTTTTGTCTAAACAAACATTACAGGCTATTTGTTAAATCATGAAAACCTATATCCATGCAAATCATTGCGTCATGACCTGTAACAACAGGACAGAGCTTCTACGTTGTTTGGATAGTCATGTGTTTATCTTGACACTTCTGCCATGTTGGATAGGTGCTCATGACTGGTTACATGTTAGGGACTTGGGTAGGTATCATATTTTTTTGTTGAATGTTTTAGGATCGAGGGTGAGTGGATGTTTGGACAACATACCAAACCCTTACCATGTTTATTATGTTATTGTCCTGATTTTTGGAGTTTGATTGGAGAACGTGTATATTGAAATATTTAATAAATACTATCTGTTAATGTTTTCTTCTATAATATTTCAGAATTATACAATGGAGCTTGAATAATTTTCCCCCAACACACATAGATGTCTGCCTAATACACAGATGCCTGGCCCTGAATTCCATACCTATGATTAAGCCAAGCACGTTTGTTCTCATTTCATCTTACTCTAGCCTAGAATTTTACTGAACAAGAGCAATTCATGAATGGATTTAATCGATTGCCTGCTCTAGTTTTGCAATATCAATTGTTGTTTGATGGCTAAAAAATATTTAAATATTTTTATTTTACATATCCATAGAAAATAGCCTACCGTTATCACCAGCATAGCATAATTTGCCAAACTGTAAACTGGTTGCCAGTGTTATGATGACTAGGTGTATATGCATCGGTATGATCTCACCATCTTATTTGCACGTTTTAACACATTTTCCTTTGTACAAGAAAAATTGCCAGATGCCTGCCTAGAAGTTCATCAACGGTCATGTATTAATGCAAAGTTCTTATGGGCCTGGTTCTGAAGATCATGTGAATTCTGTGGTAACCAAACTATAATTGGATGCCATTATAGTTATTGGAACCAGACTGGACATTGGCCCAATTGAGGGATCGAGATAATGGTTCAATAATTCAACCAGCAGGTCAATAATCGAACCACATAAATAATTAAAATATAATTAAAATTAAAACCATAATCCATAAATAATTTCTCTATAAATTAATTTAGTAACTTTAAAATTTAGATGCTTAAAATTAAGTTATTTAGACCACAATACAATATTATTTCAATATTGATACTTGAAATTAACCTCAAATTTCTTTTTAAAAAAGTTATACTACCGCACAAGTATGATAATAGTATAACAAAGTTATATTCATAAAGTTCATATCCATAAAGTTTGATAACTATGGCTGCTGTTTTCAAACATGTCATCTTCAAGGAGTGATACTTTCCCTAACTAGAGCAGTAAAGTTTTAGTCACATGCTTAATTTAAGGTATTCTGATACTTAAATCCATGTGCGGTGGATTTATTTATTTATTTATTTATTCCGGTGATGTTTCTACTGCTTCTTCTTCTGATATATGGATTGAAATATATTTTCTCAAGTTTCAAGTGATGAGTTTCTAATTTGTTCATTTACGGGAAGCTAAAGCCAGTAATCAGAGTTAACATTGTCAAAATTCACCAAAATTTTTAATTTGAACCAAAAGATCTTTTCCATGAAGTGGCATTTAACCACCTTCAGTACCTAATATGCAAATGAAAATTTAAAGGGAATGAAGTGAAAACATAGAACCCACCAGAGAGAGTCAACACACTCGCACACGAAAATTATTCATGATGTTTAATATAAACACTAGTAACCATACATTAATAATTTTATGAATCTAATCTTGCATTTCCTTAGTAATTGTATTGTGCCTTGTTTCATCCTGATTATGAAATTGGCAGCACAATGATATATCGATATATCAGACCCCATGGTACCCTGATGCGATGAGTAGTTCCATACCTGACAAAGTCTTGCGAGATCTTTGATACATTACCATTTTCATGTCCAAAGTAACACCAATAAGCATTGTGTTCAAGCTTGTATCCAAGTTCTTCACCTAATTTCTTGCACAAATAAGAGATTGATCACATATTTATCTCGAGCATTCTATCAGATATCCATGATTTTGTTAGATAATATTTCTAAGAAAAGGAAATGTTATCTCGGAGATCGATCCCTTGGCAGGATTTAGTATTATTGGATTAGTTTTACTTAGATGTGGGGCTCATGTTTATATTTGGAATTAAATATTCCTTTGATCTTAGATCTCATGCCAGGATCTATTTACTCGTCATGCATAATTTTTGGATGCCCTTTTTTTTTGTTCCCCCTGTTTTCCAGGCAGCAAATTACTTGAACATAACAGGATTACTGGATTTGACTTGCCAAAGTGTTGCTGACATGATCAAGGGGAAGACCCCAGAAGAAATCCGTAAGACCTTCAATATTAAGAATGACTTCACGCCTGACGAAGAGGAAGAGGTGCGGAGGGAGAACCAGTGGGCATTCGAGTGATGTAGGACCTCTCATCATCTATCTTGGACTCGTACATGCATCTCTAATCAGAGTTGGAGGGGTGGCAGTGGGTGGATTTTGGGTCAAGCTTTTCGGCTTGGTAAACCTACATGGTATGGTGGGGGTCTGTTGTGAACGGGTTGTAATTAAGCTGGAAATTGTGGTCGACTCTGTCAAAAGATATTTATCAGAACCTGCTACCTTCTTTTATGCTTAAAAGTTTGATTGTTGCCATTAGCTGCTGCATTGAGGGTGATCTGCGTGAGAGTTGATTATCGTTCATACCTGAAGAAATAGTTTTGTGGTCTTCTTCTGAGCTATCAAAAACATAAAGGTCCTTACTGGGGTTGGTTATCGGTTGTTTGATTCATGGGAAAAGACTTTGTACACCGTCCTTGGTGCAGTAAGTCTTACGTGGGTTGCACGTTCTTCTATTGGTCCACATGGATCCTATGTGGCTTAACATGATGGGACAAAATAGTCGGGGATAATGTTACTTTTTGATTGTACATCCATTAAAAGTCGTTCAGCCTTTCATCATTGGTGTGAAGACAAAATGCCCTTTCCCTTCAGTCTACTTCAACCTGCCATCTTATTTGGATTTTGCTAATAAAAAATTGTAAGGTTCTGGCCTGGAAGAAAAGTATCCGAAGGAATGGCAAAGCTTTGTCAGACGATATCCTTGCGCGCATTCAAGAGAATAAGATTCATATCGTCGCGGAGACTGGCTAAAGCGACGGAGGAGTTGTGAGTGTTGCTGCTCCAGACTTCAGCTCCTTTCGAAGAGTCGAAGAGGACGAGACCTTCGGCCTCATTGAGTTGAAGAAATGAATTATATTCGATAGAAACATGAGCGCCGGTAACTCATACAGGCGCCTGTTTGGAGGACGGGATCGATCTCGAGTTGAAGCGAATGCCGACTTCATACTGGTTAGGTTCGTTAGGGCGGCTAAAGAACTCTAATGCAAAGTTCCCATCGGGGAGATCCAGGAATCGCGCTTTGCAACCGAAAGCTTAGAACCAAGAGGAATTTCCCTAGCTTCGATATGAAAGAAGACATTGGAACAGAGTAAGAAAATGGGGAAGCAAAATAGGGTGTCGTGGGTTTTTGAGCAGGGTTTTGAACTGGGGTGTCGTGGGTCTTGAACTGGGTGTCGTGGGTCTTGAACTGGGGTGTCGTGGGTCTTAAACTAGGGTGTCGTGGGTCTTGAACTGGGGGTGTCGTGGGTCTTGAACTGGGTGTTGTGGGTCTTGAACTGGGATGTCATGGGTCTTGAACTAGGGGTATAATGGGTCTGAACTGGGGGTGTCGTAGGTCTTGAACTGGGGGTGTCGTGAGTCTTGAACTAGGGGTGTCGTGGGTCTTGAACTGGGGTGTCGTGGGTGGGTCTTGAATGAGGGTGTCGTGGGTCTTGAACTAGGGTGTTGTGGGTCTTGAACTGGGGTGTCGTGGGTCTTGAACTAGGGTGTCGTGGGTCTTAAACTGGGGGTGTCGTAGGTCTTGAACTGGGGTGTCGTGGGTCTTGAACTAGGGGTATCGTGGGTCTTGAACACCTCTAGTTCAAGACCTACGACACCCTAGTTTAAGACCAATGACACCCTAGTTCAAGACCCACGACACCCCCAGTTCAAGACCCATGACACCCTAGTTCAAGACCCACGACACCCCAGTTCAAGACCCACGACACCCCAGTTCAAGACCCATGACACCCCAGTTCAAGACCCACGACACCCCCAGTTCAAGACCCACGACACCTAGTTCAAGACCCACGATAGCCTAGTTTAAGACCCACGCACCCCTAGTTCAAAACCACGACACCTCCAGTTCAAGACCCATGACACCCTAGTTTAAGACCCATGACACCCCCAGTTCAAGACCCACGACACCCCAGTTCAAGACCCACGACACCCTAGTTCAAGACCTATGACACCCCAGTTCAAGACTCACGACACCCTAGTTCAAGACCCATGATCCAGTTCAAGACCCATGACACCCTAGTTCAAGACCCATGACACCTCAGTTTAAGACCCACGACACCCTAGTTTAAGACCCATAACATCCACAGTTAAAGACCCACGACACCCTAGTTAAAGACCAACGACACTCTAGTTTAAGATCCATGACACCCTAGTTCAAGACCCACGATACCCTAATTTAAGACCCACGACACCTCCAGTTCAAGACCCACGACACCCTAGTTTAGGACCCACGATACCCCCAGTTCAAGACCCACGATACCCCAGTTCAAGACCCACGACACCCCCAGTTCAAGACCCATAACACCCCCAGTTCAAGACCACGACACCCCTATTTCAAGACCCATGACACCCTAGTTCAAGACCCACGACCCCCAGTTCAAGACCCATGACACCCCAGTTCAAGACCCAGACTTCCTAGTTCAAGATCCACGACACCCCCAGTTCAAGACCCATGACACCCCCAGTTTAAGACCCACGACACCCTAGTTCAAAACCCAGGACACCCCAGTTCAAGACCCCACGACACCCCAGTTCAAAACCACGATACCCCAGTTCAAGACCCACGACACCCAGTTCAAGACCCACGACACCCCAGTTCAAAACCCTGCTCAATGGTGAAAGGCTGGAGGGAAAGGGCATTTTTATCTTCACACCAATGGTGAAAGGCTGAACGACTTTTAATGGATGTATGATCAAAAAGTAACATTATCCCCTGCTATTCTGTCGCATCATGTCAGGCCACATGGGATCCATGTGGACCAATAGGAAGGAGCGGTGCAGCCCACGTAGGACTTGCTGCACCGGGGGCGATGTACAAAGTCTTTTCCTGATTCATGATAATTTATTTTGTTAATTTTAAATTATCATATAAATTATTATATTTAACAAGATATAATAATCTGATAGTTAATATTTGATTTTTGTTTATCTAATATTATCATGAATCTTAGTAATTCAATTTTATATGAAAAAATATATTTGAGATTACCAAAAAAAAAATTAACTTTTGCATAAATATTTTATACTTAGTCTGGTTATATATTACTTTACACTATAATATTTAAATATTGAGTAATATTTATAGTTAATATAATATAATAATATAATATTTAATATTTAGAGAACTATTATTTTATATAATAATATGTAGATATTAAAATTTAAATATTGATATTTATGATCTTCTTGCATTTATTTATATATATTTTAAATATTTACATATATATATTAATATATATATATAATAAAATATTTTTATATTAAGTGTATAATATTTTAAAAATTATCTTAAAAGAATCTTAACATTTTTATTATTATTATATTTCTAGAATAGAAAGTAAATATATTTGATATAGGATTGTTATAGATTGCATTTCTAGAATAGGAAGTATATCATTTTTATATAGAAAGTAAATATATTTGATTTTGATTTATAAGGATTTGATGTAATTAGTTTTTCTTCTTAACATATGATTTGTAGCTTGTATATATACCTAAAAGATTGATGAAAAAAATATAAAAATTTTTTTTTTTATTTTTTTTAGAGTTCTAATTTGTTTCATGGTATCAGAGCTTTCGAGAATATATAAACAGTTGGGTTTTAAGGTTTTCTTAGACTTCTATTTTTGGCAAAAAAAATTTTGCATCGCCTAGGGAAGCATCATTCGCCGATCAACCTTCGTCCGAAGTTTCGTTGCCGAAATTTGGTCCTTTTTCGTTAGTTCTGCTAGTCTCAACTTTCACAACAAGTTTACTATATGTTTGGGTCAATATCTATTTGGTGTGGGATCTACTTTGGGACAGATTCAGATTCTTTAGGTATTTTTAACTTTGTTGTGTTTTTGTTCTATTATTTGTGTTGATCCTAAATTGATTTTAATGCTTACAAAACAATTAAGCAAAGATTAATTCTATTTGTTAAGCTTGATGCATGGAAGTACAGATGGTTTACAATTGAGTGTTATCAAGAAAAAATCTTATGGGAGTATATTTCATTTTTATTTGTTACCTGGAAGCTAGCAAACTGATCCATTGTATCCCTGGCCGTTTGTATTTTCATGTGAGCTAGCTAGTTAGCTAGCTTATTCTTCCTTCTAGCTAGCTGACGCATCTGTGAGCTAACTAACATGATCTTACAGTGGCTTGGCCGAATGGTTAGCTTTTTGAGTTAGCTGGTTAGCTAGCTTGGTCTCTTTCTGAGCTAGTTGAAATTCTATTTTAGTTAACTACTTTTGCCTTATCACTTTGCTGTCTAGCTAACTCGTCCTCCCTTAGCTAGCTGGCTTCATTTTTAGTTAACTATTTTCTGTTACTTTACATGGCAGAACGATTCCTATTTTTGGCTAATTGGCGAGCTAGCTGTGTGCTATTGGATTCAGTTAGCTGTCTAGCTAACTCGTCCTCCTTCTTAGCTAGCTGGCTTCATTTTTAGTTAACTATTTTTTCTGTTACTTTACATGGCAGAACGATTCCTATTTTTGGCTAATTGGCGAGCTAGCTGTGTGCTTCTCTTAGCTAGCTAGCATACCCTATAAGTTAACTGCTTTGCCTTGGGAGCTAACTACTTTTCATTGTTAGCTAACTATTTTTTACAGGTTCCACCAGGCCGAGCGGATGAAAATTCAAGTTAGCTGGAGAGCTAACTAATCTTTTCTTGGGCGTGTGGATGCTTTTCTTAGCTAGCTAAGGAGCTAGTTGCCTTGGACGGACGTCTTTCTCTTACCATGAACATTTGAGCTTAGTTAGCTAAAGAGCTAACTCTTCTTCTAATGGCAAATTCCTTCTCCAAGCAGAGAGCTTCTTTTTTCTAGTTAGCTGGAGAGCTAACTACCTTATTGTGGCTTCTCTCTTTATGAACGGTGGATTCTTGCTTAGTTAGCTGGAGAGCTAACTACTTCTTGCTTAGTTAGCTAGAGAACTAACTAGTGCTTTTTGGATTGTGCTCCTGGCCGTGACTTTTGGTTAGCTAGCTAAGGAGTTGGCTACTTTTCCCTGGGATGAGCTTCAAGTCGTGTGCTCTTTGTGGATAGTTAGCTGGAGAGCTAACTACTATCTATTGAATCTGGTGCTCTTTCCTCTTGCCGTGGAGCTTTTCTTCCCTCTTGCCGTGGAGCTTTCAAAATTAACTAGCTGGTTAGCTAGCTTGTGGCTTTTTTCACTTCATCTTGCTCGAGCGTCTTCAAGCCTTTAGCTATCTGGAATTAATTCCATCAGCTACCTCATTGTTATTTTGGGTGTGCTCTCTCTCTCACTCTCTTTCTTCTTTAATTAATTTTATTTTCAGCTATACTAACTTTTGATCTCTTGAATTATGGTAGAGATCTTCCTAACTTTTGATCTCTTGAATTATGGTAGAGATCTTCCTTCCTTAAATGGATTCGGTGCATTCAATGCTTAAGGGAAATAATCTCAACGGTTATCTTTTTTTTTCTCGTTTTACTTTTTATTTATTTCAAATGTGTCTAACGGATATTTTTGATATTGGAATTTTTAAATAGCTGGGATTAGAAGAACAAAATGATGAATCTGAAAGAGAAAAAGAAGAGAAAGAAATCCAAGAAAAAAGAGCTTTTATTGCATATTTTTTCAAAGTGTTGAAAAGCAAGTTGCTGTGCTTTGAAGTTGACAAATCCTTAAAGATCATTCATTGCTCAAAGTCGTCCAGATCCATTAAAGCCCTCAAGCATTCAAAGCTTCAGCTACCTCGGAGCTTCTTCATTTATTGCTGAAGATTTGCTACAAAAATTGTAAAGTATTTCTTAAATATTGCTCATTGTAGGAGCTACTTATTCTTATCTATTCTGAACATTTGTAAAAGGGTTAGAGTTAACCCTTGGTTCTTGTTGGCTTCCTTGTGCCATTAAACAAGAGGACTAGCCGGGTAAGGCTAGGGGTTGGCTTCCTTGTGCCGTGAAACAAGAGGACTAGCTGGGGAAGGCTAGGGGTTTGGCTGCCTTGTGCCGTATAAACAAGAGGGCTAGCTGGGGAAGGCTAGAGGTTGTAATCATTTGTTACGATTGGAGTGAAATTCCCAAAGGATTTTTGGGGAGTGGATGTAGGTGCTGGGTTTGACACCGAACCACTATAAACCTTCTTGTGTTTGTGATTGCTTGCATAATTTTTGTGATATTATTGTGTTCACATCACTATACCGCTGCCGATTAAATTTTAATTACTGATAAAGCATATATCTGCGCAAGTAATTAATTATTTTTAAATACCCAATTCACCCCCTCTTGGGTTGCTACATTTGGGCAACAATTGGCTGATATTTGATAATATAGAGGAAAAGAAGTCTATTATTGTGTCTGATATGGTTCCAATGTCAAAAATCACAGAACATAAACTTAATAATCTAATTATTTAGATTAAAGCAAAACTGTTAGACTTTATTTGCGGAGTATTGCTATGGATAATCGAAAATCTCATAGCTAAGAGAGGAAGTTCGTCTGTTTTTGCAAATACGTAATTCTATTGATGGTGGGGTGGTTTGATAAATCATTATGAACTTGTGAAAGAATTGATGAATTATTTAGAGTTTGTGTATTCTGACAAGGAAAATATTAAATGCACTTATGAGGTATGCCAAGCTTTTTATCGTGCAGTCCCTCACTGACTATTTTATGGATTTTAAGAAGACTCGTGAGAAACTTAATATGCTCCTTGCATTTAATATTGATGTAAAAGTTCAGCAAGCTTAGAGAGAAAAGATGGCGGTTATGAGCTTCTTGACTGATTTTCCTTCTGAGTTTGAGGCTGCTAAATCTTAAATTCTTTCTAACCTAAGATATCCTTTTTGGAAGAATCTTTTAGTAGGGTACTCTGCATAAAAAAATCAGCTCCTATTCAGCCTAATAGTGCTCTTGTTAGCCGCACTTTTGAATCTGAAAGACAATTATATAGACATGGCAATAAAGGGGGAGACTTAAGTAGTTATGATCGAAATTTTGGTACTCGAGGATAGAATTTGGAAGGTATTGTATGTTACTATTGTTATAAGCCAGGACATGTGAAGATTGTAAAAAGTTGCAGCACAAGAATCAATCGAACCAGTCAGTCCATATTGCATCTACTAATGATGCTTCTGAGTCTATTTCAATATTTGCATATGAGTATGCCAAGTTCTCATAGTATCAGGAATCTCTAAAGTCTTCATCTACTCCTATTACTATCATCATTGATTCAGGTAAAATGAACACATCTTGTTTCCTCATCTTCCAAATGGATCATTGATTTTGGTGCCATAGGTAATTCTAGTCTATTTTCTTCTTTTAAGTCACATGCTTTAGTTCTAAAGTTACTTTAGCATATGGATCTACATCTCGTATTTTAGGGTCCGACATAATTATTCCAACACCCTCAATTCTTTTGAAATCTGTTTTAAGTCTATCTAACTTGTCTTTTAATTTAGTCTCCGTTAGTAAACTTACTCGTTCTCTTAATTGTTGTATCACATTCTACCATGATTTTTGTCTATTTCAGGACCTTATGACAAAGAGGATTATTGGTAAAGGACATAAGTCTGGAGGCCTTTACATTCTTGATACACAAGTACCAAAGTCTGTTGCTTGCTCTGGAGTTGTAATCCTTTTTGAAGCACATTGTCAGTTGAGTCATCATTCATTGCCTATGTTAAAGAAACTTTATCCTTAATTTTCTAGCCTATCTTCATTAAATTGTGAGTCTTGTCAATTTGCCAAACATCATCGTTTGAGTTCTAGTCCCAGAGTTAATAAAAGAGCTAGTGGTCCTTTTGAGTTAGTTCACTCCGATGTTTGGGGTCCTTGTCCTGTTGAGTCTAAAACCAGGTTTAAATATTTTGTTACCTTTATTGATGATTATTCTCGAATGACATGGTTATTTTTAATAAAAAATCATTCAAAATTGTTTTCTCATTTTACTACTTTTTATGTTGAAATCAAAACTCAATTTAATGTGCCTCTATAAATTTTGAGAAGTGATAATGCTAAGAATATTTATCAGAATACTTTCAAAATTATATGGTTCAACATAGCATTATTCATCAAACTTCTTGTGTAGATATACCATCTTAGAATGGAGTCGCTGAATGAAAAAATAGACATTTTCTTAAAATTGCCAGAGCTTTGTTATTTCAAATGCAAGTCCCTAAATAATTTTGGGCTAATGCAGTTTCTACAGCCTATTTTCTGATTAATCATATGCCTTCCTCTGTTCTTTCTGGTGAGACTTCCTTTAATATCCTCTTTCCTAATAAGTTATTATTTCCTATTAAACCTAGGATATTCGGTTGTACTTTTTTATTAGGATGTTCAACCTCATGTTACGAAACTTGATCCTAAATATCTAAAATGTATCATTCTTGGATATTCTTATGAGTAAAAAGGATATAGATGTTATTGTCCCAGTCTTAACAAGTACCTTGTGTCAGCTGATGTTACCTTTTTTGAACAAACACCATTTGCTTTATCTTCAAGTTCTATCAGTCAGGG
This sequence comes from Calamus simplicifolius, assembly GCA_900491605.1. Taxonomy (NCBI): domain Eukaryota; kingdom Viridiplantae; phylum Streptophyta; class Magnoliopsida; order Arecales; family Arecaceae; genus Calamus; species Calamus simplicifolius. Next base: position 38,711 of record UESW01002263.1, read on the forward strand.
AAAGGAAGATGGTTTACTAATCTATACTAGTACATCACCTAGTTTTGATTTTCTTCTCTCTAAACCTTCTATTTCTGATCTGATTCATGTTCCTACGCCTCCTGCTCCATGTCCTGTGCTAGTTCCTTCATCATCGGATCTAATCTCAATTCTAGTGATGATCTTCCTATTGCCCTTCGCAAAGATAAACGTCAATGTACTTATCCAGTATCTTCTTTATATAATATAACTATTTGTCACCATCCTCTTATTCTTTTATTGCATATATTGATTATGTCACTATTCCTAAGACTATTTATGAAGCTCTATCTCATCCTGGATGGCGTAATGCTATGATTGAGGAGATGAATGCTTTAGATAACAATGGTACTTGGACCCTGGTAGAGTTATCTACAGATAAAAAGGCTATTGGATGTAAATTGGTATTTACAGTTAAAGTCAATCCTGATGGGACTGTTGCTAGATTAAAAGCTCGACTGGTTGCTAAGGGATATGCTCAAACGTATGGAGTTGAGTATTCTGATATATTTTCTTCTATTGCTAAACTTACTTATGTCCGATTATTTATTTCTATGGTAGCCATATATAATTGGCTTCTGCATCAGTTAGACATTAAGAATGCATTTCTTCAGGTGATCTTCAGAAGAAAGTTTATATGGAGCAACCACATGGTTTTATTGCTCAAGGAGAATATGGAAAAGTGTGTCATCTTCACAAATCCTTGTATGACTTGAAACAAAGTCCTCGGGCCTGGTTTGAAAAGTTTAGTCAGGCTATTGAAAAGTTTGGCATGAAGAAGAGTAAGTTTGATCATTCTATTTTTTACAAGCAGTCTATAGCTGGCACTAACCTATTAGTTGTCCATGTTGATGACATTTTTATTACTGAAAGTAATACTGGTGGTATTTTATCTCTTAAATCTTTTCTTCATAGTCAGATTCATACAAGGATTGAGAACACTAAAGTATTTCTTGGATGTTGAGGTAACAAGAAGTAAGAAAGGGATCTTCTTATCTTAAAGGAAGTATGTGCTTGACTTGTTGTCTGAAACAGAAAAATTGGGAGCTAAATCATGTAGCACTCCAATGGTTCCTAATTTGCAGCTTACAAAGATGGTGAGTTATTTGAAGATCCTGAGAGATACAGAAGATTGGTTGGAAAGTTGAACTATCTTATTGTGACTCATCCAGATATTGTCTATTTTGTTAGTATGGTAAGTCAATATATATTTTCTCCAACTATCGATCATTGGAGAGCTGTAGAACAAATTTTATGCTACTTAAAGGAGCTCTCAGGAGAGGAATCCTGTATGGCAATCATGGTTATACTAGGATTGAATATTTTTCAGATGCTGACTGGGAAGGATCCAAAGAAGATCGAAGATCTACTTCAGGTTATTGTGTATTTGTTGAAGAAAATTTGGTTTCATGGAAAAGCAAAAAGTAGAATGTGGTTTCATGTTCAAGTGCAGAATCAGAATATAGGGCTATGGCTAAGTCTGTATGTGAAATAATGTGGATATATCAACTTCTCACTAAAGTGAACATCAAGATTTTAATACCATCTAAGTTATGGTATGACAACCAAGCTGTACTTCATATTGTATCTAATCCAGTCTTTCATGAATGAACTAAGCATATTGAGATTGATTGCCATTTTGTTCATGAGAAGATTTAGCAAGATTTGATTTCTATAGGATATAAAAATAGAAGATTAATCGAGAGATATCTTCACAAAGGCTCTAAATGGATTTCAAATTGATTATCTTTGTAATAAGATAGGCATGATAAACATTTATGCTCCAGATTAAGGGGGAGTGTTACATTATATTTTAGAATATGAAGTAAATATATTTGATTCTGATTCATAGGGATTGTTACAGATTGCATTTCTAGAATAGGAAGTAGATTGCATTTTTATAATAGGAAGTAATATATTTGATTCTGATTTATAGGGATTTGATGTAATTAGTTTTCCTTCATAACATAGGATTTGTAGTTTGTATATATACCTAAAAGATTGATGAATAAAAATACACAGAAATTACTTTCTCCTTCCTCTTTTCAGAGTTCTAGTTGTGTTTCATAAACAATTATATTTTAGTAAAAAAAAGAAAATGATTAGTTAAAAATAAAAAGGGATTTATAATAGAATATAAAAACATGCTGAATTGATTATGAGCCAAATGCATTTTTAAGAATCTGATTATTAAATGTATGGTTATCATAATATTATTATTATGAATCAAATGTTACCTTAAAGATTTGTAACCTACCAAGCTAGGTGATTCTTGTCATACCTTTTTTTTTTTTTTTTGGTACAAGCGGGTGATCACACCAATCTAGGGTGAGTCAAACCCGAGATATCCGAATACAAAATATGTGACAGGATGAGAGGACAAGGGTCGCCGAGCATCCAACTCCAGAACCCTGAATGATAGGCCACCCTGGCGGCAATCCAATCAGCCGTAGAGTTGGCCTCCCTGTATATATGTCGAATCTGGACGCTGGTAGCTCCCTGAAGGAGATAATGGATGTCGCTGATCAAAGGAATGGTCGGCAGGTGGACGTTGGACTGTTGACGGATCCAGCTAATAACTGTAGCTGGGTCTCCCTCTATAATAAACTTTGTAGTACCCAGGCTCCGAAGGGCGTGAGAAATACCGGCCCAAGCCGCATATAGCTCAGCAAGGGGAACAAAAGAATCCAGAGTTCCAAAGCCGCCGGCCGCTAGCAACGACCCCTCCGGCCCCCAAATCACAAAAGCTGAACCCGCACATCTCCCACGAACACTCCCATCAAAATTGATTTTGACAAACCCTGGAGGAGGGGGCTCCCAAGAGATAAAGACCGTGTGCCGGTGCGCTGCAGAAGCAGCATGGGAGTCCCAGAGGCCAGGGCTATCAACACCAATAGTCCTTTGATATAGAGTGTACTCAGCATATAAGGAGACAGCAGTCCTGACAATCCGATAAGAAGGAGTGAGCACGTCCGAGAACACGAACTGGTTACGGGATAACCAGATCTGGAGAGCAACATAAGCCAACGTCGGGCCCACCTGATGGTTCCCACCCCCCTTGACTTGTTTGAGCAGCCTCAAGAAGGATAAACGGTGGGAGTCCAAATCCTGCAGCGAAGACCACGCACCTAACCTTTGCCAATCTGTCTCGCTCTGGGGCATGAAAAGATAGCATGATCCACAGTTTCCTCCTCAAGGCTACACACTGGGCAAATAGGCATGATACGCATCCCTCTCCTAGAGAGCAAAGAACAGGTAGGAAGCGCATTCCAAGCCAGCTTCCATATAAAAAGGCAAACCCTCGGATGAATGGGAAGATGCCAAATCCAAGCCGAATCCATAACTTGCAAGGGCGAAGGCCTATAGATATGCAGGAGATCCCCGATAGGAGCCCGAGATGAACAAGATCTCCGCCAAACCCTTATATCAGTAGTATGACTCGGAATGAGAGGAATAGAAGTAATACGGTGGTAAAGCTCTCCCCCGAAGAAAGTAGAAACCAAAGAATGGTCCCAGACAGTGTGGTCAAGGGAGAGAAGATCACAAACTCTCATACCATTAGGGATATCTGTGGTCACAAAGGTTGGCCACCGAGAAAGAGGCTGGTCCGCAATCCAAGTGTCCTGAAGTACATCGACTGAAGAACCATCACCAATCATCCAAGAGGTGCGGTCCATAACAACCGAAGCATGCCGACAAACCTCTTTCCAGAAGAATGAGTGCCCACGAGAAGAAGGAGAAGAGATAGAGTGATTCCAATCTCCGTATTTACCATGCATGAAGGCGCTCCACAAACAACGCGGATCAAGCAAGAATCGCGAGGCATGCCTAGCAATAAGAGCCTCCCTCCTAGCAACAAGAGATTGGATACCAAGACCCCCCTGAGCAATCGGCAAGCAAATGATATCCCAGGCAAGAAGATGGACTCCATGACCGTCCTGGCTCGAGGCCCAGAGAAAATCCCAAAAATGACGCTCTATCTTCCTTAGGCACGTCACCGGGATGGCCGCGTTAGATAACAGATAGAGCGGAAGAGAAGAGAGAACTGAGCGCAGAAGAGTTATCCGAGCCATCATAGATAACCCAGAGACCTGCCAACCATCTAAGCGATCGCAGACCCTCCTCTCAAGAACACTGAAGTCAGAACGACGAGGCCTTCTGCCAGTGATTGGGATCCCCAAGTAGGATAGCCGATCAGCCTGAGAAGTAATACCCATGATATGCAAGATAGAATCCCTAACAGAAGCTGCCATCTTAGGACTAAAACATATCAGGGATTTACTTAAATTAACTTTCTGACCAGAAGCCCGACAATAGGTCTGCACTATGGCCGCAAATATGGATGCATTACGAATAGTGGCCTTACCCATAAGGATGCAGTCATCAGCGAATAGAAGGTGGGAGAGAGTCGGCCCAGTTGGACTCGCAGAGTATGGGGCAATAGACAAATCCATCTGAGCATGAATAAGAGCCCTGGACAAAGCATCAGCAGAAAGGATGAAGAGAAAAGGGGACAGAGGGCAGCCCTGCCGCAAACCAACCTCAGAGTGAAAATAATCCGTCTGACCCCCGTTGATGATGAGAGAGAAGGATGGTCGAAGAATACATGCCATAATCCAGTCGACAAAGCAATCATCAAACCCAAACTCGGCTAGCGTATGTCTCAGAAAATCCCAGCTCATTCTATCATAAGCTCTCTCCATATCAAACTTAACAGCCATGAGGCTATGACGTCGAGAAGCACGCTGAAGGTCATGCATGAGTTCCTGTACTAGAAGGGCATTATCAGTAATGCTACGTCCCCTGATAAAAGCGCCCTGCTCAAGGGAGATGAGGCGAGGGATCACCGGAGACAAACGGGAGACCAAAATGCGAGCACACACCTTGTACAAGGTGGAACATAGACTGATAGGCCGGTAATGCTGAGGAGAGGAGGCATCAGGGCATTTGGGCACCAAGGTAATAAGGGTCCTATTCCAATCAGAGGGGACAGAGTGAGAGAGAAACACCAGCTGAATGGCCTGCACAACCTCCTGACCCACTATATCCCAATAGAAATGGAAGAACAAAGGAGGAAACCCATCAGGACCAGGGGCTTTATCGGCACCAAGATCCCAAACAGCCCGCTGAATATCGTCCGCCGAAATAGGCATGGTGAGACGAGCATTTTCAGCAGTGGTGACCCTAAACTGGGCCAGAACAGGAAACACAGGGAAACCCACTCCAGTATGCTCCGTCCATCTAGACTGAAAGAATTGATATAACAAGGTCCTGATAACCTGAACATCCTCCTGAATCTCCCCCTCATTATCAACTAAACGCCTAATGCGGTTCATCGCACGACGCTTCAAAGTGGCCTGATGAAAGAATCTAGTGTTGCGATCCCCCTCCCTAACCCACTGGATACGGGACCTTTGTCTCCAAAAAGTCTCCTGCTGCAACAACAGAGAATGGTGCTCAGCCAAACAGGACCTGAGAGACGAAAGGTCAGACTGATTAAGGAACCCCTCCTGATCCTCTTTCGACTGCAGGGTAGAGATGGTAGCCTCAGTCTGCTCAACTTGTCGAACAATATCCCCCACCTCTCTTCTGTTCCATCTAGAGAGTCTACGACCAGCAAGAATCAGGCGCCGAGACAGCCGATAGGTAGCACTTCCTCTAATAGGTAATCGCCAAACCTGAGAGATGATTGACCTAGCAGAAGAATAAAAGGTCCAGAATTTCTCAAATCTAAACAACCTGCTCTGATGAATAGTGTTATCAGTAGAAACAAGAATAGGACAATGGTCGGATCCAATTCTGGACAGGTGAGTAACGGTAGCAGAAGGAAAAAGCTGGAGCCAAGAAGGAGACGCTATGGCCCTATCCAGTCTTTCCCAAACACGGGCAGAGCCTTGGCGTTATTACACCAGGTGAAAGGGGATCCGGAAAACCCCAGATCCAAGAGCCCAGCGGAGGATATAAAGGATCTGAACTCAACCACATCCGGTGATCCAACGAACTGCCGACCCCCTCTTTTCTCGTCAGCCCCGACAATGCAGTTGAAGTCACCAGCAAGGAGGGAAGGAAAGCCCTGAGCAAGAAGAGAGTGAAGCTCCACCCAGAGATCACGACGCAGTCTGAAGTCGGTACTGGCATAAACACCCGAGAGAAGCCAGGGGGCCGAGGAACCCTCAGATATGACCAAGGACACCTGTTGACCGCATCCGTGGAAGGCATCAACCCTGATGTTATTATTTTTTCAAAGAACCAGAATACCACCAGAGAGGCCAACCGACTCAATGGAGTAAGAAACCCATAATCTGGAAAGCTATCTCTGAAGACGAGAAAGGCTAGCCCCAGACAACCGGGTCTCCAGCAGAACACAAATATCAAAGTCATGAAGCTGAAGAAGCCTACCGAACGAGGACCGAAACGAGGGTTTCAAGCACCTCGAACATTCCAAAAAAGAATCTTCATTCTGAAGGAAGAGCAGGGGGATATCATCCATATCCCCAGATATCTCCAGAACAACAGAGTCAGAAGTAGCGTGGGAGCCAACAAGCTCCGGAGCACTGCTTCCCCCATCTTCCTGGCACACCTGCCGTGCCAATCCATAGCCATATCTGCATCTTTTTGCTGAATAGCATTCTTTAGAAGGGAGACCGCAGAATCGTGATCTATCACAGCCGTCAAAGGAGGTAAGGAGGACTCTACCAACTGCCCATAGTAGTCCCCTCCTTGCAACGGGACTTCTTGGACCCCGGCCCAGGGGAAACACCTAAACCCTGGGGGGAATTGAAGGAGCAGAGAAGGGGAATATAGCTTTCTTCCCTTACCCCTCAGAAGTCCTTTGCCTTTGGATGACTTAGGCTTAGAAGGTAGTCGCTGTATTAGAGGCTCAACAGGCCGGGCCCGCTTAGCAGGGCCCGAATTTCCTCCTATATGGGACAACAGGAGGCCAGGACCATTACCCTCAGGGAAGCTGACTCCAGGCAGGAAAATGGGTTAGCAGCCAAATTGATTGGAACACCACCCCTTTTCCCTTATGAAGACTGAATGTTGGGTTCAGAGGCTTGATCAAGAGGCCCCTTGCAAACCGGCACGCCAGGGAAAAACGGCACGCTGAGGTCCTGAGACCCTCAGCTGCAACAGTCCCATGAGAGGCTGCCTGTCCGAAGGGGGAGTGGGCTCCTTGCCTCCCGACCTCCTAGAGAATTTCTTCGGAGAGACCCACCCGTCCGGGGAGGCAGAGGAAGGAGGAGAAGAAGAGCTCATACCAGGCTTCTGATTGCTGAGAGAAGGCTGAGCAGCTGGAGGCGATTTTTGGCGCCTCAGGGACGACACCAAGGTCCAAAACCAGAACCACCCGGGGAGGCAGAAGAAGAGGAAGGATCAAGAGGCGCCCACAGCTCCCTCCGAGATGCAGGGTACCGCACGAGCAGCAGATTCCTTCAAGATTTTCGTAGGAAAACTGCTGCTAGAATGGCTCCCTGCTTCCACGAACACGGGCACCCGGCCGCAGGGGCAAGCTCAAATCCACCCGGAGACACACTCTCGCGAACCCTCCTCGAATCCGTTCTCTGGTAGAAGCATCGGAGAACATGTAATCGTCAGCAACTGCAACGATGGATGACAGCACGTCCTCCTTCAGTATTCAATAGGCAGCTGGGGAAGACGAATCCAAAGCAGGGCACTGGTCAGAGAGCTTGAGGACGGGACGAAGTCTGGTTGCCACGGAGCAACGGCGATGGGTTGGCCATTGGCGACCCAGGGTCTTCGAAGAACAAGCTCCATGGCAAGAGGGTCAGAGAAACGGAAGAGAAAATGCCTGTTGGCCAACGAAACCGATTCAATTTCCCCCTGAATCCCAGCTCGCTGAAATTCCCTGAGGATAGCCTCCGGAGGGATCCAGCGTGAGAGACAACGGGCCAAAATAGCGTGATTGAGCCAGCGATCAACTTCCTCCTCCAGCGCAGGTGCCGGGACTTGGACAATATTGGGGCACAGCCGTTCCAGTTCGGCGACGACAACCGGAGACGGCGCCGGGGAGATCCATTCGAACTGGCTTCCATCGGCACGGCGCCAGGACATCCCAGTGTTCCCAACGCCATCGGGACCGACCGGAGACGGATTGGGGTGGTCAGCCATAACTCGGAGCAAGATGACCAGCAGACGATAACGAACAGAGGAGATCGGGGACGAAGACACTCCGAGCACGAATCTTAAAGCAGAATCGACGGAAGACGCACGAAGACACTCCGAGCACGATTCTTAAAGCAAACACGGCAGCCTCATGAGCAGTCTTTGATTCTTGTCATACCTTTGATCTTGGTGTGATGTGGTATATGAGAGGCACAATTCTTCTCATGGTATGATGTGATATGAGAGGCACAATTCTTTCTCAGTGGTCGTGGAAAACGTTCTTTGATCTTACGGTGGGTTGGTACTGGATGAATGAAAAATATATGGGCCGCAGTGGCCTTTCTATGTCTATCAATGTTAAGATTTGAGTGGATGCTTCGAAAATTTCTTATGGTTAAGCTACGAGTTTTGATCCATGGAATTAAAAAAATTAGTCGATTGATCTAGCGAATGGAAAGCTAAACATGCACGTGATACTTACGTCCTCTACAAGGCATGGCTCTATCTATCACTATCTTCTCTTGTTTTATTTCTAAAGGATCCTACCAAACAAAATGTTTTTAATCTTGCGCCCTTGTAAATATAATTTGTTGCATATTCACCCTCAAAAATCTCATTTTGTACATGTATCTTTAAAATTACCGTCTTTAGCTATAATTGCCATCTTTAGACGTTATATGTTGGTGTTAAGAAAATAACTAGTATTGTTGATATTAAGAAATAATTTTTAAGAAGAAAATAGTTTAATTTTTTTAAGGTTAATATTTTTGACGCATTTGTGGAAAATAACTTTCTTAATAATAAGAATGAATGGATTATTTTTTAGAGTTATTGATGTAAAGGAGTAATATTGTTATTTTATATTTAACATGATCGCTTATTAACTCTATGGATCAAAAATTTGAAAGAAGAGGTACCATTGTATAATAGGACAATTTGAGGGAATTTATAGAAATACTAATCTTTAAATTTTCATGTTCGTGAATCGGTTAATGTAATTAGTGAAGAAAACATATCTACATAAAAGGTATATAAAGATGACATTATTCATTAAAATCTTGCGGGAGATCAATATAATAAAACCTACTCATTGGTGACTTTTTTAATCCGAAAAAATGAAATAATATGCTAGGGTCTTTTCAATATC